>JACEIK010003591.1:140087-150517 GCA_018107945.1 Datura stramonium | reverse complement strand
ATAGACACAAGTTCAATAACATGAAATTATGTCTACTAAACATAAGTTAAGTAACATGAATTTGTGTCTAAAGGGCATAAGCTCATATAATTCAAATTGTGCCTAAGGGGCATACTTTCAATTGCATGAAATTCTGCCTCATAAGTATAAGTTCAATAGCATGAAATTATGCTTAAAGGACAAAAGTTCATGCAATTGAAATTGTGCCTAAATGGCATGAAATTTTGCCTTATAGGCAAAAATTCATAGAATTAAACTTTTGCCGAAAGGCAAAAGTTCAATGACATGAACTTATGCCTTGCGAATTCTTTATTTTTTTTAAATTTTTTAAAAAAATATTAGGGGTATTTTAGTCCAAATATTTATTACTTAAAATATTAAAAGGGTAAAACTAAAGACCACCGATTTGAGGGGAAAAAGTTAAAGACCACCTCAAAATAGAAGCAATCGGTGCAAAAACTTTTTTTTTTGAATTTAAAGGATGGCCTTGAAGCCTTTTATTACCCAAACAAAACAAAAACAGTGCACAATGAGAAGACCCACTAATCGCAAGCCGAAAACACTACCCAAAATCAAAATAGGCAATTATACTACCACTATGTGCTAGTTCACGTACTCCATCTATTCCATTTTAATTGCTAAATATATTAAAAATAGTTGTTTCAAAATACTTGCTAGTTTCAAAATTTAAGAGATAATTTACTATGTTTTTTCAATTCTATCCTTAGTACTTAAAGTCATCCTAAAATATGAAAAAAAATATTATTATATGTTTTAAAAAAATTAATAAGGTTATATTAGTCAAATTACCATTCATATGAATTTTTTCTTAATGGGTGTGCAAATCTTATCCTAACAATCAAAATGGAACAGAGGGAGTAAGTGCAAAGATTCTGGAATGCTTCCCTCCATGCTCTGGTTCCCTTTTCTTTTTTAATTCCGTCTTCTACCTAGCTGAAGTGTAGCATCGCGACGGTCTTACTCCCAAAAATTGGTAAGATCCTTCTTCCTTCTTTGTTTAGTAGCTCAGTTCCCCGGTATGAAAGTGTGCTTTCAAACTTAAATTTGCTTTATGCCCATTTCAGATCGCCTCAAGCTCTCACCACAGGCTCCATGAACTAAAATCCACTGAACAAACTCTTGCATCTAAGATCTATAGTCATCACCCTTCTTGTAGCATCAGGTAACTTCGCAAACTTTCATCCAATCTAAAGTTGATTCCTTCTAAATCTGCAGATCTCTTACTGTTAATTTTATATTATTGTGAAAAATCCTTTCTAAACATATTGCTCTCCATTCTGTGCGTGCGTGCATGTACTTCCTGACCATCTAATGGGATCTTCTAGCAGATTGAGCCTCCAGTGAAGTTGATACCACACACCAGATAATTCTCCTTTAGATAATTATTCAGTACCTTCAGAACTCTTGTAATAGGATTTTTACTTGTTGATTATTGTTATCCTTTGTTTACCTTATGTTATTTGGTTTGATATATCTCAATGTTGGGATTTGTTTCTTGTCTATGTTGAGAAGTTTTTTTGCTCCTGTTGGTAATTCTTGAAATTGTCTATATTGTGTTGTACCTGCAAAACATAAAATTTTGTTAGCAAAATAATCAGCCACTTGATTTCCTTCTCTCATGATATGAGTTATTTGAATATACTCGTTCTTTCTCAGCTCCTTAATCCTGCTAATCCCATACTAATCCTCTATGGTATTTTCCATTCAACTTTCAAAATTTGCTGTATAATTAGAGAATTTGTCTCTATTATTATTGGCAGTATATTATGAATCAAGCAGTACTCAATTCCTTTCTGTATAGCTCCTGCTTCAACACTTGGACTAGTAGTCATAGGAATTACTTTAGTAGAAGCATATATAAAATCTCCCCTTCTGTCTCTAACACAGAAGGCCCATGATCTAATACCAGGGTTATTCTTTGCAGAACCATCTATGTTACAATTATACCTTCCCTAAGGAGGGAACTTTCAGGAAATGGTCTTATAAAACACTTGTGTTTGTTGTCTCTCCAAAAACTTGGACTAGATGAGGCCATGAGATTGGAACTTCTTTTATCCCTGGGAATAGAACCTTTGTGAGTAGGTGTAGTGTGTTATCTATATCATAAACAACTTTATTCTTAGACAGAGCCCCTCCACGGACCTTTTTATTTCTCCACCTTAATATATTCTATAAGACAATAGTAAGGACAACTTATATTAGGGGCTTTATCCTTGGCTCATAGTCTACTCTCTTTTATTTAATAACAATTTGTTTAATCTGCTCAAAAGGTCCCTAGATTCCTATGAGGCTTGCAAATTCACCGATAAAGAATAGGTGTTTCATAGTTTTTGATGTAGTTCTACACAACATCGACATCTAGAAGCCATTGCTACTCCATTTTTAGCCACAACCTCATTTACTGAGATTTTTCTTTTTCATATCCTCTAGAGACAAAAGGAAATTTCAAAAGGAATTCCCTTTTCCCATATCTTAGTGTAGTACCAACACTTTTCTTGTTTAACTCTCACCTCTTCCAAGCACTTTTCACAGTAAATAGTCTATTAGTGGTTAAGATCCATCATGATTTGTTACATTCATCTAATATAGTTACCCTTGGTAGGATCCAACACGTAATCCTTCACATTCAGTGGAAGATTTCTTTCTAGGAAATTCTCATTCCATTGCCCCTCTGCCATTTC
This sequence comes from Datura stramonium, assembly GCA_018107945.1. Taxonomy (NCBI): domain Eukaryota; kingdom Viridiplantae; phylum Streptophyta; class Magnoliopsida; order Solanales; family Solanaceae; genus Datura; species Datura stramonium. The sequence continues at coordinate 147,815 of JACEIK010003591.1, read as the reverse complement.
TTCTCTAACTTCATTTATTTCCATATCCCTTGGGAAATATGATGGGTTTATTTTATCTAGTGGCCCTAATCTGATTCAATTAACATACCAGAAATTTGCATTTTCACACCTTGGCTCCTACCATATTTCGTGTTCTATTTCATCCCTAGCTTGTAACATCAATTTCCAATGTTAAGGTCCTCCTTTCCACTAAATCAGTGCAGGAATTTGCTTTTTAAAATACTTATTCCACATAAAATTTGATCAAAAAGAACTTCTGGTTCTAAATTTTCATCAAAGTTTAGCAAACATTGCTTTGAAAACATCAAAAGAGGGATCTGAAATCTACTCCACCCTCTTCTCTAGGTAAACACATTTTAGCCATGAGGACCAGTGCTTACTCCATCCTTCCTCTTTATTACTCCAGAAATTTTTTGCAAAAACTCTATGTAGCTCATTCAAAGTATATTTTGTGGGAGCCATTGCAGATAATAGATATAGAGGCATACTTTGCAAAAGATTATCAATTAAGATAACTGTGCCCTCCAAATGATAACTGTTTGCCCATTCAGTTTATCAATTTGTCTTTAATATTCTTGATCAAATTATTGTAGTAAACCTTCTTCTTCCTAAAGTAGAAAATTGGACATCCTAGATATTTGAAAGGAAATGTACCTTTCCCAAATCTAGTAGTGTCAGCATTATCTCTCAATCTCTTTGGAAGTGTTTCTATGCATATAAGCTTTTCTCACTATTAATGAGTTGTCCTCATACATACTCATAATCAGTGAGGACCTCCATGGTCTTTCTGAGAGATTTCCTCTCTACTGAAGCAAAAATTATAATATCATCTGCATAAGATAAATGATTATTCTAGTACTCCATTTAGGTATTCCAAAGCTATGATAATTATCACTTTTCTAGTAGTGCGCTTAGAGCTCTAGAAAGTACTTCAGTTGATATAACAAAAAGAGCTGGTGATAATGGATCCCCATACTTAACCCCCTTGTTGGATGAAAGAATCTGTATGCTGCTATTCAAAAGTATTGAATACCAATTGTTGGCTATCAATCTCTAGATAATGTTAATGAAGATTTCAGGAAATCATATCTTCCTGAGGACTCTGGTTAGGTATAGCCAAGATACCCTATCATAAGCTTTTGTTATATTCAGTTTTATAACCACATTTGTTGGTTTGCCTCTTTTTCTAATATATGTAACTATCTCCTGAGTTAAAAGCACATTCTCAATTATACATCTCCCTTTTACAAAACTTGATTGGTTAACAAATATCACCTTTGGCAGAATCTCTTCCAACCTATCATGTACCACTCCGAAAATAACTTTGTTAATGAAATTACTCAAATCTATACAAATCTAAGTTTGAATTTTATTGGGAATAAGTACTAGATTAGTGTGAGTGATTGCCCTTAAAAAAGCCTTCACCATCATGTAAACATCTACTCTTACTATATCCAATAAGTCTGATAAAATCTCCCTGACATCCCATCTGGTCCACTAGAGCTGTCTCCATTTAATTTGAATATTGCATTATTAACTTCTTCCATTGATGGGCTGTGGCATAGTTTGTTGTTCTCTCCTTTTGTAATCATTTTTGGAAAATATTCTAATAAACTCTAATTTGATACCTCTGCCCCTTGGCTGAACTATTTTTGATAATATTGCACTACTTCATCAGCCATTTGTTTCTCCTCCTCTATCCATTCCCCAACATTATTTTGAATATTTTCATCTAAAGTTTGAGTCTTCTCCCTTTTACTGTGTTATGGAAGAAAGAAGTGTTTCTATCCCCTTCTAAGAACCATGTCAAATTTTCCTTTTGTTTTTAAAATTCCTCCTCATAATGTAAATATCTTTTCATTTCTGCTTGGGCTTGCTGTAGTGCCTCTCTATTTGTTGTTGTTGGTTCATCCTTAAATAATTGTTCCTTGATTCTAATGACTTTGTCCGTTATAATAAGCTGACTGAAGATATCTCCAAAAGTCTCCTTACTCCAAGATGATAGAACTGTTCTTATGTGCTTAAGTTTTTGATTGAATTTATAAAAAACAGTTTCCTTCTACCTAAATATCCTAGTTATCCCTTATTAGTTATGGGAACTCTTCATGTTCACTCTAGCACTTGAGAAATTTAAAAGGTTTGTAGTGTCTCTACTCCTGATCTCCTATTGTGATAAACATGAGAGCATGATCTGAACCTGTTCTAGACAGATGTCTACCTCCACTTCAGTGAACCACTCCTGCATTGGTTGGTTAATAAGTAATCTATCAAGCCTCTTGAATATACATTCTACTCCTGCTATGCTATTTCACCAGGTGAAAGGGCTATCCTTATAACTAAGTTCATTTAATTCACAAGAATTGATGTAAAAGGAAAAATCCTCATAATTTTGTGGTTGTACTGGTAGACCACCTAACTTTTCCTCTTCATTAAGAATAAAATTAAAATCTACTCCCACAATTCAAGGTGACTCCATGCTTGCTGCCATATGATAAATATTATCCCATAGTGACACTCTTTCATTGTTTGTGCTTTTGGCATACTCCATAGAGATGTATCACCATTTATTATATTTCTGAAAATACAATCTCAGTGTTATTTGTTGTTTCATGTCCATTGTAACCTCCACATCTATGTAATCTTTAGTAAAGTACCAAAATTTTTCATTGTAGTTGGCTCCTGCTTGAGTCATTCCCAACTTTCTACTATATGTTTGAGCATGCCTTGATTGTTGAAAAGGTTCTATTAAAGTTATTAAGAAAAACTTATGATGTCTATTGATCATTGTAATCTATGAAATGTATTTTGAGAATTCACAGATCTGATATTCTAAATTAGGGCCTTCTTTATCATATATTATTCTTTTTAGAAGTTTCTCCCCTTGTAATAACTCCCACTGACTTCTGGTTATCTACTTCATTATGTTTTTTTATTTTTCTTAGGGTTTTTAGTTGATTCTGCCACTTTTTGTTCTGTTCTCTTTTCTTACTCTATGCTTCTCTAAGAATCTTGCCTTCTATATCTTCTCCATTATGAGACATTATTGCATTTAACTTGTCCATTGGAGATTCTTTGTCCTTCACCTGGTTATTCCTTATTTTAGTTTTTGGTGTATAAACCATCTCTTCTCTGTTAGACTCATCAATATCCAGTGGATCAGTTGTACTGAGCTTGGTCTATCTGGGGTCTGGGTCTATCCATATTTGAATTTTAAAATTTGTCTTCTCCATTGTTTGTGAAGGTCTAATAATCTCCGTCTGTCCACTTTCTTTCATTTGTTTACCCTCTAATCTCTTCCGTTTCTGAGCTCTGTTTATCTTTCACTTTTCCACCAAAATTTTCTATTTCCTTTTCTTATATTTCTTCCTCAGTCTCCTTCCTCTCACCCTATTTTTTTGATGCACTATTAGGTTCTAATATCTTCCCTTTGTCTTCCTCATCCTCTGCACTTGGAGTAACCTTGTCTGTTGTTGCATCTTCTTTGGAACCTAATACTTCACCTGTCTTTTGATCCTTATCCTTCTTGTACTTTAAATTTTCCTCATCCATAAAAGTATCAAATTTGTCGTGAATACACATTTGACTATGTTCCTCATTGTTATCCTTTGATTCCATTTTGTTCTTGCTATTCTTCTTGTTTGGAACTGTTTTCCATATCCTCTGGTTTCCTACCACCTTCCCACTTGATAGGTTTTTGTTGGATAGTAATTCGACCTAGGAACTCTTGTCCGTTGTGCTTGTTAGTTTCCTGATTTCTGTACTTCTTCCACTTCTTCACCTTTCTCCTTATTTGCTGGGGTTAGTTCTAGATGCAATATTCTATAGGTATCTATTCCATGACCCTGTAATTTACAATGTGTGCATTATTGTGGCAGAAAATCATAAAGAAACTTGATCTTATTAGCCCTCTTAGCTCCTGTGCTTTCATTCTCTATGACCATGTTTACATGCTTAGGTAGTTGTGGTAGCATATCCACTTATACTTTAACTCTTGCACAACTAGGTCTTGTTTTATTTCTCGTTGCCATATATAACTGCATAGGCATACCTACTGCAGATGCCAATGTAAATAGAGCCTCCTTTACAAAGAAAGTGGGCAGCAAATTTTGTAAAAGAGATCCAGGCCATAGCCTATGTAGTTTCTTCATTCACCTTGAAGTTCGCATCATATATAGATGGTCTCATAATAAATATGCCATATTTTACGTTCAAATAGTATGAACTTCAGTACATGAATTTAAGAAAGTCCTCAATATCTCATTTTATTAGCACATGTCCATTGCGAAAAAATCCAACACCGCAATTCACATTACTCTGGTATAATCCTTCACAACTCTTCATATGATATCCATCCATATGAAAATTTTTCCACCACTGCATACTTCAAATTTTATATGGCATTCATTCTATCTACCTATGCTTCTGACCATTTCACTGTATGTTCACCATTTATCATTATAACTCGCTTAATATGAATGGGTTGTACCTTATTCTTCTGGGATCGCAGCATCATTTGCTGGGTCATATTTTGTTCTCCTTTGCTTTCGAGTATCGAAGGAATCTCTGGGGATGGGATATTAATGGGGGTAATTGATGTCTCTCAAATTACACCTCACAATTGAGATATAAAGTGTTTGATGTCAAATATAAAACTCAACGAAGGTTGAGGTCGATCCCACAGGGAATATGAACAGAACTTGATTTAATGTGAATGGCTATTACTATCGAATTACTTATTTACTAGGGGGGAAGAAATAAAATAATAAACAAGAGTAAAGACTACTAGATGGTTAGATCAATTTTGGTTTGTACTCAATCAACAAATTGACTAGGATTGTGTTCCCCATGACTTCATAACCACAAGACTTTTACACTAGTGATCTATTCCGGTATTTAACATACAATATTGGTAAGTTAGGTTCACCTAAATGATTGGTCCCCTATCTAGATGATTATCACCACGCAACTTGGTCCGTATAGGAGTGTATGCTTAATTAACCCTTACCCTTAATATCGGATTAGCTATCCCCGGAAAAGTTCAAGCTATTAGGTGAGGGTTGATAGCCTCAAATCTCTGTTGTTAATCCCTTTTTTCATTCATTACCCCCTTGATCCGGTAAGTAAGAATAAGGCAAGTTCCAATGTTTGCAACCGTTAAGAAATAATTAAAAAATACATGCATTAAACCCCGTTTAAGAATCACTAAGTGTTTAACCTATGTATTAATTCATCATGGTTCCCACAACCCTAGTTATGGGTTTATCTACTCATGTTTGAATAATCACAATCACAAAATATTAGATAAATCATAATTGCAACTTACAAAAATTCGTAGAAGAAAACCAAGTAAATTGAGTATAACTCCAAACTTGATAAACAAAACAATGTTGATTAATTCCCCAAAATCAAGAACAAAATCATAAACTTTGTTTCTTGAACCAAGAACAATCGTGAACAACACTAGAATCCTCCTAAAAGTCGGTAAGAAATAACAGTGTACAAAAAATAAACCTAAAAATTATATTTATAGTTCTAAGCAATTCTTATCCTAACTAAATTTGGATTCCAGGTCGGCAGGGGTAACGGGTCAAGTAACGACTCGTTGGGTCTCCCAACGTGTCATGGTCAGTACAAATCATTCGTCCTCAATAATAGGCCCAGTCGTGGTAACGGGCACCTAATGACTCGTCGTGTCAGGGAACGATTTGTTAGGCCTCTCGTGGTCTTGACTCTCCAAAATTCCAGTGCACCTAATGATTCCTACCAAAGGCCTCCTGACAAGTCGTCTCAGCACCTAACGACTCGTTGCATCTGTTGTTGCCTTCACTGGATCTTTTCCAGAATTCATCTTTCCAGTCTTCACGACTGGCTTAACGACTCGTTACTAGTCGTGCCTTCAATCTGTTGAGTGCACTGTTTCTTCAGTATTGAACTTGATCTTCTCCCCACGACTCCAGGCACAAGTCATGCTATGACACAACAACTCGTGATATGCCTAGCAGCCTGCACTTCAGCCCTTTTCTGCCTTACTTTGCCTATTTCCCCTTCCTAACCTGTTTTCTTTCAACATTCAACACAAACGCATCAAATCTACATAACATACCCGAAATGTGCATAGTTTCTTGGTTTTAAGCGTCGAAAGTGTCGTAAAAAATGACAAATCAGCACCCTCAACTTAGAACTTTTGCATATCCTCAGGAAAAAATAAAATAAAATAAACTATTTCGATGCTTCAATCAAAAGAACTCTAGGAAACTTATGGCAGTCATAATTCTTCGTCAAATCAAATTTTCTAAATGCTCCTTTATCATACCAACTCAAATCACAATGCATATGTAAAATTTTCAACCATGACACAGAGAAATTAAAACATGGCAAAACACTGTCACTTGCAACCATGCACGTAAATCTATAATACCGACCCAGACAATTTGCAGATGATTTTGTTGACCAAATGCTCTCACCTCAAATAAGTCCCACACTCACTCATGTGTATATGATTATATCAATGTATTTCTCTTGGGACTAGGTAAGATCATACTCGTTCTCATAAAGAAATTCTAACTGTGTGCATACAATGCCATAGGCTTACCTTTACTTTCAATACCTCGATTTTCAGACAGGTAACCAGGATCACTATAGGACCTTTTAATCTTGTAAGGTAGGCTCGGGTTTGGGTATGATACATATAGGATTAGTAGCTTAACCCTCCTTGGAACTACACACGCCTTGACTCCACTTTTAACCTTTTTTCATATTTTCTCCCCTTTTTCCTTTACTTGCTTCTTCTTTTATTTTTGTTTGCAACTATGAGTGCGGTTCTTCTTCTTTCAAGAATTCATTGATTTAACATTTTTTATTTTCTTTTCATTTATTGCTCTTTTTTCTCTTTTAACAATATTTTATTTCTTTCTTCTCTTTCATTACACACACCACACCCGCTCTTTCATTTTCATTACCCAATTTCATTCCACCCTACTCTTATTAATCACCCCTATAATAGCCACCCTCAACTTAGGCTATTTTCCTGAGTTGAGGTTCAAAGTGTCCAAGAAGGGACCAGGGCCAAAACAGGTTCATTTTTAATCAAAGCAGAAAGGTGAACTGGTGTAAACAAAAAGAAAGGTCAATTTAAGCTCACAAATTTGGATCAAGGGATATTTATTTTCTTTTGGTAGGTCTTTTAAGGCTAAAGTGGGCTCATTAATCAGAAAATGGCCTATGATCCTTTCATAGTTTCCCATCCTCTATCTCGGTACGAATAACTAGACAAGTTCTAGATTGACACACACAGCTGAATTTAACCACTAAATCTCACTCACACATAACACAGGTCAACATCATCACTTCTACTAACTGCTAGTTCAGGTACAACCATACAATGGTAAACATGTTCACAGTTTTAGTACCATGCAAAGATTCATAAAGGTCATACTTGTCGATTTTAACAACACAAAAAAATTTAGCAGGGGTATCACATTATCAGTTCAACTAAAATAAAAAATTCAAGCTCTCGACTGACTTAAGTTCACCTAACTTTCCTTCGACTGACATAAACAAACACAAAAACATAAAACCCTAAATGTGCCGGTTCTACTAGATAAGGAACACCCGAGGAAAAAGATATCCGGCAAGAAAAACCCTCGGGTTATGTTTCAGCAAAAATACATAGGTATCCCTCCCCACCCCCATCAAGAAAAGAATGCATCATCCTCAACGCATATATAT
>JACEIK010003591.1:121477-132146 GCA_018107945.1 Datura stramonium | reverse complement strand
CATGAAGCCCGACTTGTAACCCTAGTCGAGAGGGTGTTCGTACCTTGCCAAGGGTAGAACCATGAAAGTGTGATATCACCATGAAAAGGGCCATTTGGGCTAGGGACTAACATGAAAGGGTCCCCACATACCTACGGTGGCACGTAGTTCATGAGATTGGGGGCTTAACCTGAGCCCCGAACCTACTCGGTGTTTGATACTACTCCTAAAACATACATAGTGCTCATAATAATACATACATAAGTTCATGGGCTAGTTAAATCGTGATAATCGTAAACATGCTTGAACATATAAGAACTAGCCATGTCATGAGGCCCGTGAGTCGGCCAAAAACATAGTTCATGAATAATAAGATTCATACATACTTGTAGATCATGTACATAGCTTGAATTTCATAAAATCATAATGGGTAACATAATTAATTCATAATTTAGAACATAATTCATGCTGGGCTCGTAAGAACATCAATGGGATAATACGTCATAAATCGATTCATCATGAGCATGCATAATTAAGCTTAATTGTTTCAAAAATCAAAATCAATATTATTATAATCAATTTAAATCTCAAAAAGATAATCAAATTCCATAGATTATGATAATATTTCAAAATCACAAAACCGTAATTAAATCATCAGATTTTATATAAATCAAATACAAAACCCCATGAGTTTTTGATAAATTCTAAGTAAAATCATAGAGTAGGAGCGTGGGTGTGGAAGAATTCACCCATTGATGACCTTACATACCTGGGATTATCAGGTTCTAAACCTCACTTGATGACCCAAGAATAAATTGCGATGGATTGATGAATTCTAGGCTTGATTCACTCCCTAACTTCCTCTACCTTGCATGCATGAAAGAATGGAGTGAAATATGAACTTAACCCCTTTAAATCTCCCTATTCATAACCCAAAACGTCGTAGTTTAGGCTTTAGGATCTTAGGGATTAATGTAAAAGCCCTTACTAACTCTCAGGAAAAATAACTGTCAGGGGTCCCAACGAGTGACCTGACGACTCGTTGCCAGTCCTCACGATCCATCACCTTTCCCGTTAAGTACACTGTCTGAACTGGTCATTGGAACCTCTAACGGACGACATAACGATTCGTTATTGGTGGTCATGAGTTGTGGCCACCACTCGTCACGTTCACTGCCTACTTAAAACTATTTTATTAAAATTCCTCCCAACGACTCACACCATGACTTGTTGCCTGACATGATGAGTCGTGGTCTCCTTCCGTTAAGTACACTATTCGACTCTCCCATTTTATTTTTCAACTTCACCCCACGACTGACTTGACGACTCGTGGTGGCTGACAACAAGTAGTTCCCTCGCCCGTGGGAACCTTCAACCATCCTTTCACACAAGCCTCCCCACGAGTCACCTGACGACTCATGGGATCTCCTCACGCGTCGTCCAACAACTCGTCCTGTGCCTGCAACCCAGATTTTCAATTTTTCCCCATTTCAACTCCTGGGTTTGATCTTTGAGTTCTCGGGGTATAAAAATGTCTCCCCTTGGGAGCATTCGTCCTCGAATGTTAGAAACATGCAGAAAACTCAGAAACGAGCAATCTCCATATATAAATACTGATCATTTAAGCTGAAAACTGCCGGATTGACTACCTCCAAAAAGAACTACACAACTGAACTGAATTCAGACATCACATACATTTACCATATCATAAAACAAACTTGTACGCATGAATGGAACATGAAAACTGATTAGAGGTTTAGGGCAAAACTAATACCTCAAGCGGAAACTAATCCGGTAGAGAACAGGTGTGGGTATCTAGCCATCATATCCGTCTTGGCTTCCCACATAGCTCCTTCAACTTGATGATTTCTCCATAATACTTTAACTGAAACTACTTCTTTGTTCCTCATCCTCCTAACCTGATGATCCAAGATTTCCACCGGAATTTCTTCATAGCTGAGGCTATCCTTTACACCAACGCTGTCCATCGGGACTACTAAAGCTGGACCGCCCAAGCACTTTTTCAAAAGTGACACATGAAACACAGGATGAACTGAAGATAACTCTGAGGGCAAGTCCAACTCATATGCCACCTTACCAACTCTCCTCAGAACCCGTTAGGGACCAACATAGCGGGGACTGAGTTTCCCCTTCTTCCCAAACCGTAGACTCCCTTCATAGGAGATACCTTTAGAAATACCCAGTCGTCCACATCAAACTCCAAGTCTCTTCTCCTCACATCGGCATATGATTTCTAACGACTCTAAGCGGTTTTCAATCGGTTCCTTATCAACTGAACCTTCACCATCGCCTCATGAACCAAATTTGGCCCTATCATAGCTGCTCACCAACCTCAAACCATATAATGGGAGATCTACAGCACTGCCCATAAAGGGCCTCGAACGGTGCCATTTGGATACTAGAGTGATGGCTATTATTACAAGAAAACTCAATCAAGGGAAAATGATCATCCCAACTACCTTTAAAATCCATAACACGTGCCCTCAACATGTCCTCAAGAGTTTGGATTGTCCACTCCGCCTGGCCATCCGTCTGCGGATGAAATGCTGTGCTGAGCTTAATTTGAGTCCCAAGCCCTTTCTATAAAGACCGCTAGAACTGGGAGGTAAACTGAGTACCTTGGTCTTAGATAATAGAGAAGGGCACTCCATGAAGTCGAACCAACTCCCAAATATACAACTTGGCATAATCATCCGCCGAATCCATGGTCTTGACCGGTGGAAAGTGTGTAGCCTAGGTTAACCTGTCCACAACAACCCAAATGGAGTCATACTGTCTCCGTGTGTGGGGAAAACCTATTATAAAGTCCATTTTAATCTCTTCCCACTTCCATGTGGGAATGTTGATATCCTGAAGTACACCTCCCGGCCTTTGATGCTCGACTTTCACTTGTTGACAGTTCGGACATTTGGCTACGAACTCTGCAATATCCTTTTTCATACCATCCCACCAATAGATTTCTCGCAAGTTCTGATACATCTTCATGGACCCCCAATGGATAGAATATATGGTACCATGTGCCTCATGTAATATCCAAACCCTTAAATTATCAACGTCCGGAACACATAGTCGATCCTGGTATCGTAGCACACCATCTCCCCCTTGGGAGAAAACCTCCACCTTTTAACTCTACACTGCTTCCTTCAGCTTCCTTAAAATCGGGTCTTCATCTTGCTTAGATTTGACATCAACCACCAAGGACAATTCTGACCCATTCTGCACAACGACACTGCTATCGGTCGAGTCAATCAATCTAACTCCCAATCTTGCAAGCTAGTGGACATCCTTCACCAACTCCTTCTTTCCCTCCTCCACGTGGGACACATTCTTCATAGAGAGCCTACTAAGTGCATCCGCCACCATATTAGCCTTGCCCGGGTGTAAAGAACACTCATATCGTAGTCCTTCAATAACTCCAACCACCTCCTTTGCCGAAGATTGAGATCCTTCTGTGTGAACACATATTGCAAGCTCTTGTGATCCATGAATACATCCACGTGGACCCCATACAAGTAATGCCGCCATATCTTCAATGCAAACACTACCGCGGCCAACTCAAGATTATGGGTCGGGTAATTCTTTTCATGAACTTTCAGCTGTCGAGAGGCATATGCTATTACTTTACCATGCTGCATCAACACACATCCCAATCCGACTCTCGAAGCATCACAATATACAACAAAGCCATCCGTACCCTCGGGTAAAGTCAACACTGGTGCTGAAGTGATTCAGGTCTTCAATTCCTGGAAGCTTTCCTCACAAGCCTCTGACCATTGGAACTTTACCTTCTTCTGAGTTAACTTAGTCAAAGGTGCCGCAATAGATGAGAAGCCCTCAACAAATCTCTGGTAGTAACCTGCTAGGCCCATGAAACTCCGAATTTCTGAAGGATTCACCGGTCTGGGCCAATTCTTCACCGCTTTGATTTTCTGGGAATCTACCTTAATGCCCTCACCTGAAACCACATGGCCTAGAAATGCCACCGAGTCCAAACAAAACTCACATTTGCTAAACTTTGCATATAACTGACGATCCTTGAGGACTTGAAGCACTATAAGAAAGTGAGTAGCATGCTCCTCCTCGCTCCGGGAGTATATAAGGATATCATCGATGAACACAATTACGAACATGTCTAGATACTGCTTGAACACCCTATTCATCAGGTCTATAAAAGCTGCAGGAGCATTGGTTAGTCCAAATGACATAATACAAACTCATAATGGCCATACCGAGTTCTGAAGGCTGTCTTCGAGATATCACACTCCAAAAATCTGAGCTGATGGTATCCAGACCTAAGATCTATCTTCGAGAAACACCTGGCACCCTGGAGCTGATCAAATAAATCATTAATCCTGGGCAAAAGGTACTTATTCTTGACAGTGACCTTATTCAGCTGCCGATAATCAATACATATTCAAAGGGATCCATCCTTCTTTCGAACAAAGAGAATCGATGCACCCTATGGAGACTTGCTCGGTCTAATGAAACCCTTATCCAACAAGTCCTTCAACTGTTCTTTTAGCTCTTTTAGCTCTGCTGGATCCATCCTATAAGGAGGAATAGAGGTAGGATGCATATCAGGAAATAGATCAATACTGAAATCGATTTCCCTCTCCCGAGGAACACATGACAAATCATCGAGGAAAACTTCCGGATACTCACACCACTGAAACTAACTGAATAGTCGGGGTCTTGGACTCTATATCCTTAACCCTAACTAGGTGGTATAGGAAACCCTTAGAGATCCTTTTTTGGGCCTTAAGGTATGAAATAAACCGACTGGTTGGTACGACTGAACCACCCTTCTACTCCAAAACTGACTCACCTGGAAATCGGAATTCCACCGCACGGGTCCTACAATTAGTCAAAGCGTAATATGCAAACAACCAATCCATACCCAAAATAATGTCAAAGTCAGTCATGGACAATTTTACTAAGTCCGCGTAGGTAACCTTATGCAACACCGTAATGGGGAAACCTCTATACACTCACCTAGGTACCACTGATTCACTGAATGGAGTCGATAAGGAGAACGGTTCTGACAAAATTTCAGGACTAACTCCAAAACTACTAGCAATATAAGGGTTCACAAAGATAAAGTAGCTTCGGGATCTAACAAAGCATAAGCATCAATATGGAAGACTTGCAACATACCCGTGACCACATCTGGCGAATCCTCCTACTCCTGGCGAGGCACTAGGGCATAAAACCTGTTTTGGTGCTTACCACCTGCTGAACTAGTGGAGGCACCCTGCTGAGAGGGTTGTGCTGGTGGAGCAGTAGAACTGGCTGCAGGGCAATATCTGACTCTGTATCTGGGTTTGCCATACCTGAAACAAGCATTCGCGCCGACCAGGCACCTCCCGAGATAATTCTTGCCGCACTTCACGCAAACTGGAAAAGTGCGCTCCACCTGTATGCTACCATGATCCTTCGAGCTTGTAGCCCTGCTCCTCTAGTCTCCCCTGAACCTGAATGGCGTGTTGGCCGATGATGGAGATGGAGCAATGGACCTGTGCTGGGTCTACTGACGTGGTCAACCTCCTGACCTGGCTTGAGAAACCCCGTAGCTGTCGGTCCTGGCCCTATTGGCCTCTCTCTGCCTCCTATAGACTGACTCCATCTGCTGCACATGCAATACAATACAAGAAAATCAATGTCCCGGTGAAGCATGGCGATCCGACAATCCTTGTCCAAGTAATCTGCTACCCCATGCACAAAATGGCTCACCCGAGCGCGCAGATCCACCACAAACTCTGGAGCATATTTTTATAACTGGGTGAATTCCAATGCATATTCCTGGACAGACATATTACCCTACTTCATATTCACAAACTCAGCCGCCTTGAGCTCCTTCATCTTCCGAGGGAAGAATCGATCCATGAATGCAGTGTGAAACTCGTCTCAACCTATCGAGCCGGCACCCGCCGCCCTGGCATCTCTCCATTGCTTAAACCATATATGTAATACCCCCTTTAGCTGGAAGGAGGTCAAGTCAATGCATTCCCCGTTGTTCACCCCTACAACCTGGGTGATTTTCAAAATCTCCTTTATAAAATCCTGCGGGTCCTCGTCCACCTTTAACCCTGTGAACTCCGGAGTGCTCATCCTCAAGAAGTCCCTCACCCTAGCTGCCGTTGCATTCCTGTTCTGAGGGAGATGCTCCACAGTCTGATTCTGGACCTGGGAAGTCATGGCCTGTGCCAATATCTGAATTGCTGCCCTAAACTCGGCGTGGGCAGCTGACTCTAGTACGTGCTCCTCATGAACAGGTGGAGCTAGCTGATGCTCACCATCATGGGCACCCTCATGATCATTTCCATTTCCGTTTCTCCTGGCATTTACTCGACGTGGAGGCATGATTCTTCAAACGCGAATAGAACGAATTAGAGGAGTAAAGGACATTCATCGCACGACATAGATCATGAAAGAAGGGAACATTTCCTAAAAGTATAGTAGCCTCTTCGTCATAAGTGTGGCGCGCTTCACACCCATGAAAAAGACTCTACTTAACGTGGATTTCAGACTCCCTAGGACACTTCAAAACCTATGGCTCTGATACCAAGTTTTTCATGACCCAAATCTACACCCGGATCCTAGACACGAGACAAGGAGCTCCGAGAGACCCCAAGTCGACCCATGGCGTGAGCATACATCTAATTCAACCACATGAGTGGAAGATTTAACATAAAGAATGTAATCATAACATAGCATAAGGAAAAGCAGTACTAGACTTATACAATACGACGGAATACAACGTGTAGTCTGAATAGCCTCTAAACATGAAAGACGGATTGATGGGATAACTCCCCAACTAATCCAACATCCAGAAACTAAAAGAAATAACATAGAGTGTGAACATGTAGCCCTCAAAACATGAGGACTCACCAAGTGTGCTGAGAGCCAATCTGAATCTATCTATGGGTGAGGACGAGCCTGAGAGCTGGGACCTGTATCATGAAATGATACAATATAGAAAGTATGCGATCAGTACGTGGTATGTACTGAGTATGCAAGGTAGGTAAAACGGACATTTAAAATATGTATAAAGTTCATAATGATCATAAGAATAGGACAACATGCTCGTATCATAAATCATGATGACAAATCGTATGGCTCAAGGTTTTCAAAGCATTCATAACGTACCAAAATCATAATCATAATAGAAGAAATTTACTTAACATGACTTGAGCCAACATACATAATCATAACACGCATAAATCATGTGGAACAGTGAGAGATTCTCTTAACTGACATACCCTATATGAGCACACATGAAGCCCGACTTGTAACCCTAGTAGGGAGGGTGTTCGTACCTTGCTAAGGGTAGAACCATGAAAGTGTTATATCACCATGAAAAGGGCCATTTAGGCCAGAGAATAACATGAAAGGGTCCCGACATACCTACGGTGGCACGTAGTTATGAGATCCGGGGCTTAACCTAAGCCCCGAACCTACTCGGTGTTCGATACTACTCCTAAAACATACATAGTACTCATAATAATACATACATGAGTTCATGGGCTAGTTAAATCATGATAACCATAAACATGCTTGAACATATAAGAACTAGCCATGTCATGAGGCCCGTGAGTCAGCCAAAAACATAGTTCATGAATAATAAGATTCATACATAATAGTAGATCATGTACACAATTTGAATTTCATAAAATCATAATGGGTAACATAATGAATTCATAATTTAGAACATAATTCATGCTGGGCTCGTAAGAACATCGATGGGATAATAAGTCATAAATCGATTCATCATGGGGATGCATAATTAAGCTTAATTGTTTCGAAAATCAAAATCAATATCATTATAATCAATTTAAATCTCAAAAAGATAATCAAATTCCATAGATTATGATAATATTTCAAAATCACAAAACTCATAATCAAATCATTAGATTTTATATAAATCAAATACAAAACCCCATGAGTTTTTGATAAATTCTAAGTAAAATGATAGAGTAGGAGCGTGGCTGTGGAAGAATTCACCCATTGATGACCTTACATACCTAGGATTATCAGATTCTAAACCTCGCTTGATGACCCAAGAAGAAATTGCAATGGATTGATGAATTCTAGGCTTGATTCACTCCCTAACTTCCTCTACCTTGCATGCATGAAAGAATGGAGTGAAAATCTGAACTTAACGCCTTTAAATCTTCCTATTCATAACCCAAAACGTCGTTGTTTAAGCCTTAGGATCTTAGGGATTTACATAAAATCCCTTACTAACTCACAGGAAAAAATAACTGTCAGGGGTCCGATCTTTGAGTTCTTGGGGTATAATAACTACAATGGTGCAAATTATCTGTAGGTTCGAAACTCACAATCCTCTTTCTAGTGACAAGGTCCTTCATGAATTTAGCATAGACGGGCATATGCTCAAGTGCCTCAACTAATGGGATGTTCACAAACAATTGTTTAAACATGGAGATAAATTTATGATACTTCCAATCTTCGACCTTTTTCTTCAACCACTATGGAAAAAGGGGAGGAGATTTAGGAATAGGTGTGGACTTTTGCGGTGCCTCCTTGTCCTTCTCATTGCCAGATCCATGCTCCTTTGTATTACTAGGAGCAGTTTTCACCACTGAATCTTTAACCAAAGTTCGATCCTCGGAATTATCCATCCTATCATCATTAATCAATATGGGCTCTTCTGTCACATCAGTCACAACTGGCCTCTACGGAGGTAATCTTTTAATCTATTTCAGTTCCTGTGTCTGTCGCTATCGCCCTATTCTCTCTCAATTGCCTATCCTTGGAGGATCTACTATCGCCTTCCCAATCCTAGTAGTGACCGCCATGCAGCGACTGTCATTTTCTAAATTATGCACTGTGTTGCTAGAAAGTGTGCCTTTCTGCCTCTAGTTCATTGCAACAGACATCTGACTCAGCTGCTGCTCAATCTACTTAATGGCCACAACATGTGATTCCATCTTTTGATTCATACTAGAGATATCAGCGCAGAGCTCCTTGAAATGGTCATATGTTGCCTCCATATGCTTAAGTACCTTGGACAACATGTCTTCAACTCTTTAGCCACTAGATTCTGGCTCACGGTTCCTTAGAGGGTCATACAGACTGCTTTTATCATTCTTGTAGTCCTCACGCTTCTTCTAGTCACCATTGTCTCTGTACTGGCCTCGATTGTAATTGTTATCCCTGTAATAGTTTCGACCTTGGTTCCCCTGACCTTGACGCCAAGAGTCTTGGTTAGACCCTTGAGTGTTGGTCTAGAAACCCGCCCCTTGACCATTCAGATAATTAGCTTCCTCCTCAGATTCAAATTCTCCTCCATCATTCCTCGGGGCCTTGCCCTGAGAACCCACAACATTCACTTTTTCAGCTCTGACTCCCATCATATGCTTCGCAAGCAGCCCCATTGTGGTCTTTATCTCAGCAATGTCTTTATCTCGTTCTTCGTCCTTTCTTCTCTATTCTGCAGTCATAGCTACCACATACGAACCAGCCGGAGTGTCTGACTCTCTTGTGTGCCATGCGTGATTGGTTTTAGTAATTCTGTCAGGTAGCTCAGCAGCTTCAGCAGCTTCAGCATAAGTGCGGCTCATAAATGTTCAGCCAGACATGGTATCAGCCACCGCCTTGGTGTTAGCATTTAGAGATTTATAGAAAATTTCCAGCAATGTATTATCTGGGATCCTATGGTTGGGCACTCTTTTAAGCTTGTTGTTGAATCTCAACCACGTCTCGTGAAGTGCCTCAGAATTTAACTGCTTGAAGTTATATATCTCATCTTTCAACTTCAAGGCTCTGGAAGGTGGGAAAAATCTTTCAAGAAAAGCTCTCTTCAACTCCCTCCATGTGGTGATAGAATCATTTGGTAGTTCTGTCAGCTAAAGTTGCCTCACTCCCTAATGAAAAGGGAAATAACCTCAGCCGAATTGCATCCTGACTCACTCCCAGTTTTTTATATGCCTTACAGATACCCACGAAATTGGTCAAATGAGTATGGGCATCATCAGTTGCATGACCCGCAAATATTCCCTTCGTGTTGAGCAATTGAATCATAGCATTGGTAATATCAAACTTTGGCCCAACAGGCAAAGGGGGAGGGACACTAGCTCCAGTGGCACCGACTTCATCTATATCAGAATCATCATCCTCATTGAAATACCGGTGTCTTTGCTATTCTGTACCTCTGTTCCTTTTAGCTCGCTCTGCTTCGGCAGCTAGACATTACTCTTCAGCAACCCTAGCTAACTCACGATCTCTATCCCGAGCTTGCTCCTTAGCCAACATTCTCGCTGTAGCTTGGTCCACTTGTTCTTGTATGTTGGCCATTCTTCTTAGATTCTTTAGTGTCTGCTTAAGTTCGTGATTGATTTGAACCGGGATTTTCCTTAGCTCCTAGTACCGGGCATGTATGAACCTAAGACCTGTTAAAAACAAAAACATAAAAAGGAAAATAAAAAGGAAATCAGAACCAATAGTAAAGCAAACACAATTAACGAAAGCCTTACCGTATTCCCCGGCAACGATGCCAAAATTTGATGTCGCCCAAATTACACCTCAAAATTGAGATATAAAGTGGTCGATGTCAAATACAAAAATCAACAAGGTTGAGGTCGATCCCACAAGGAATATGGAAAGAACTTGAGTTAATGCGAATGGCTATTACTATCGGATTACTTAT
>JACEIK010003591.1:103341-117648 GCA_018107945.1 Datura stramonium | reverse complement strand
CCCCAGATCTAGTCTAGACAGGTACAAAAGCTCTACTTGCGATGCTGACAACAAAATGACATAACTTCACCTACGAAAGCTGATGCTGAGTATCACCACGTTAACCATGAAACTGCAAATCACTTACCACAACCTACACTAAAATAGGTGCAACAAGGTGGTATTAGTACACCACACGTAATGAAAGGCATCATCGATCGATTAAGATTAGTTCACGCAACAACATATAATTAACATGAAACTAATTACCTCTTTCTATCCCTAACATTAACATACACATAGGCTATATCTAGTTCTTGATTAATTTATCAATTAAGTAAACAATTAAACATCTCTACACACACACACTGCAATTCCACACTCAACTTAACAGATCAATTCATCAACTCCATCTTACTTTTATAAGCACACTATAATTTAACAATCAATTCATCAGCTTTCCAATTCCTATACTGGTACAGTCATCTTGTTGCAGCAGTGCATTGCTTGCTACCGCGATCCCATGGATGCAAAAACTTGCCGGCTGCAGCACAACCTGCTCAAGCAGTAGCTCGATATCACTGGTACCTTTATGTTCAACACCCGTTATCTAAGA
The DNA here is from genome assembly GCA_018107945.1 of Datura stramonium. NCBI lineage: Eukaryota > Viridiplantae > Streptophyta > Magnoliopsida > Solanales > Solanaceae > Datura > Datura stramonium. Next base: position 117,053 of record JACEIK010003591.1, on the reverse strand, counting down.
CTAATATCCCCTTACTCATTATCTATTTTAATTTTCATTAACTAAGCCCATTCCAGTTTCCCCTGATTCATTCAATTACTCCACGATATTATACTGATGCTAGTCATATTTTATTTAGTTGTTGTTAACCCTAAACAATCATATTATCATTTGCAAATCCCAGCTCTATCCTATTAGTGGAACCACTCCTGCAGTAAAGACCAACCCAACACAAAACCTAATACAAATCAACTTAGCTCAATTAATTTAGACTCATTCAAATCAAGCAGTCAACTACGGAACAGGGGCAACTACATTAACATATAATCATCAACAACCATCAAGAAACACACGTAATTTATCGACTATATAACCATCAATCATATTAGTGAAATTATGTCCATATTAGAGACACATATTCAAGTATATATCCACACCTTATTGGTCTCACCTTGTACACATCTATACCATATCCGTGTCACCTCGTACCATACCTGTATCATATCGGTATATCTCATCTCACATCTATATCTCTCATATTATTCCAGAATCAATATCGGTATATCCTGTATCATATATATATATATGTACATGTATCACTCATTTGTATATCCGTATATACATGCCAGAGGGTCTTATTTCTGCCCTTCCAGTCATGACCTCCAGGGGACTCTAGAGATCTATATGCATACTTATTCATACTCAATCTCTTGTTAGGATGCTCACTCAAACACAAGCCTCTCATCTCAGGGTAAGAATATATTACCCATAAATCCTCAACACATTTCATCATGCTCTCAATTAGAAAGCACATAGGAAGGCTCACCAGTTCACCTCGATTATCACAATTTCACTTGCAGTTTAGGAATAATATTCACAGTTCAATCAATTCAGAATTCTTCCAATCAACATGATTAAATTACTATAATATTCATCAAAATCATTATCCAAAGATCATCCAAAGATATCAACCAAATCATCGATACCCAAGACATTAGTCACAGTCCTGTTCCTCATGATTTCGAATTACAACTAAGTTAAAGTATCAAAATAAACCTATAGACACAGAAAGGTATTAAAAATACTTACACTCATGTTTATTTATTTCTATGTCATAGTCTGCTTCAGTTATCTATTGGTTCATGCTCATGAAATTTCACTATTCGAGGACAAGATTCATTATAAAATCTCATCTACCAAGTCATATTTACGATTACCACTGCTCGCAGCAAACTCCCTTTGCTATCATAATTATTAACTCCGCGATTCACTACCCAATTTTCATATTAATACCCATCCTTCCTCCTAAGCAATCAATTATATATATAAATATATTTTAAAGTACATAATCTAGAACATATCATTAGAAACAACTATCTAGAACATGCTACCTAGAGCATGCAATCAACAATCTGGCATCAAGATTATATTTATACTCAATAATTAAGACATATTATCTATTCTCTCTTTCTTTCCTAGTTATTCAATCTATTTTTCTCATCTTTAACAATTATTCACTATGGTTGGTATCGATAGTTTTCAGCCTCATAGTTCTTTGTTTTACTCACTGATATCATGTCAACCATAGGCATATATACGAGTTACTAATCAAAGTCTAAATGAAGGTAAGTTATAACCTACCTGGGTGCCAAGTTTCTTTCAAAAAAATGATGGATTTTCAGTCCTTGCACTGAGCCTAGCATTCCTTGAAGGAAATCGTCAGGGAGAATGTTGAAATATTATCCTATCCACCCTATTCTTTTTCCCTACTAGAATAACCAATATTTGTTTACAGGGCGTTTTAATGACTAATCTTTGTTACAATAGGATTTGAATTTTAAAAGTGAGAGAAATACAGAGTTCTGGTTTGCATCTTCCACTGCAGTAGTCTCGCCATAGAGATTAAGTATCCACCATAGCGGCCCTGTCCCCTGACTCACAAAAATTTTCAACTCTGCCTCTTTAAATAAAATATAACCATTAATTAAATCCTTACAAGAAAATAACACTAGACTTGTAAAAATTTTAAATTCTTGCATTAATGTTGTCACAATACTAAATGATCGAATGGATCGTTACATGCGTACACTTGCGTATGCGTTTGAGCATGGCAATACCCTCTCTAGAAACTACATGGCCTGTACACTAGGCTCGAAAATGGAATGGTAGTTCTCAATGCCAAGGCTCTGTCCCGAATTTTCTTGATTATGATTCAAGAGATGTTGATTGCCTATCCAGAAATAATACTCGCCACTAGTTGTAGGCACCAACTTGTGTCGGACTAGTGTCTAGCAGGCCTTCGCAATGAAGTTGAGTGAAGCTTTGATGACCTGTTTTCCATTAGTCAACCAATCTGCCTCCTTCTTCTTCTTACCAATGACATTGGCCAACCACTTTACATGTCATTGCCAATCCTTTGTGCTCAATTGTTTAGCCTTTTTCAAGGCCTCTATTTTATGGTCAAACTCAACAGTGGCAGATGCATCCTGATACTCTAGACCGTACAACATTCCGACAATGGTCCTCTTTGATATATCCATAACTCTCCCCCGAACTACGACACTCTTCAATCTGGGTTGATCTTTAACCTTTTGTCCAGCTGGGGTCTGATGCAGGTAGCTAAGTAGTTGGCATAGAATTCCCTGACTGTGTCAGCACTAAAGTTGTCAGGGGTCCTTTCCATCCAGCCGAAGTCATATAGCTCAAATATCCTCTTCATCTCCTCCACCTCATTCAATACCTTGGTCATGATTCAAGGATCCTCCTAAATAATCCTATTCAGGTTCAACTTTGATGTTAGAGCTAAACCCTGCTTATAGATCTCCTGTGCACATGGAACACCCCATTTGATTGTGCGACTTTTTGGTGGGGTTTTCTCATCATCTTTTCCTTGTGCCTCCTCCTCAGATTCGGCTTCACCTGATCCCTCTCCAGATTGGGCCTTATCTGGCCCATCTTCTACATTTGAGCCACTGCCAGACTCAATTGACCGTTCCTCATCTCCCTCCTCAGATTGGGGAGCTGCTATCAGAGTGGCTGAGGTAACCGAGGCTTGGGACTTTTCCTGTGCCCTAGTGGTTCATGGCTCCTCGGTTTCATCAGTATCCACATCATATTCTTCCACTAAAACATTGGTTATATCTACCTCCTGCTTAGATGCAGAGGCCACATCCCTCAATGCCCTCCGAGTTGCTATCTCTTCTCTAGCCCTCTTGTCCTGGGCATTCTTGCTTGATTGTCCTTTTTGTGCCATAGTACCTGTGGAGGGAAGATTAGTACATGTGATTTCAGAAGATGAAAGCAAAAAGTTATCTGCAGATTCTTGCTACGCCTCATTAGTACAAGTCATACCAAGGTAGTGCAATTCATACTGAGAATCGTTACATTCAATTTCATAGTTACGTCTCCTTGGTAAGACTCGTACCAAGGTGGTAAGGTTCATACTTAAGGTCGTAGCATCAACTTCTGAATATGGTGACTTCTGATATTTTTGATATGACTTATTGTTACGACTAGTGCTGGGATCCTACGAGTCATACCATGGGTCATATTTTTTGTTCTATGTGTGACCCTTTTCGATTCTCTTGTACGATCACTTGAGTGGTGAGATACCATGATTCGACCAAGTCTCATACCTTTACTTCAGACTTGGTGTTCATGGGACAGTACCAACATACCATCCTACAAGTCATGGTGAGATACCATGAGTCATAGGTTGGCTCGTGAAGCCTGTCCTTATCCCTGTGCATTAACAGTTATGCACACAATAAGTTTTGGGGTGATTACTCAGACTTCACCACCCCTTAACTTTCATAAAACTCAAAATTTTAACTATCTACATAATTTCCACAATTTATGTCCCCCATTAACACACTACCCATAAGCAATATAAATCCATAGAGCATTTTCATTCCACAAACCCATCTTGCAACATCACAATAGCCTCCTGATCATATTCCTTCACTCATTTTCATGAGTGGAGGATTACAATTACTATTCGGCTACTACTAGTAAGAAGAGATGGTGAAAATTTTCAACTTACTTGAAAAGTTCTTTAATAACTCTTCTTTGCTTAGGTTTTGGAGTAGGAATTCAACTCAATAAGGAAATTTTATTGCTAAAATTCATGCTCAAAAGGAAAGGGAGTGAGTTATGGGTGAGTGGAAGAAATTATGCTTGTATGTGCTATGAAATTTTGACCAAAATCCGTGTTTTAAATAGGTATAGGCAGATCCAAAAAATCCCGTTTGAGTTGGGTTGCATGGGTTCTTTTCATTTAATGGCTTCTTACAACTCGTACCACGACTCTTAGGTCATACCTACGACTCGTCCATACCTTCCGTACTTGAGTTTCAGGGAACTTACCTGGGAACCTAAGAATGCATGGTACAGTCCATACCAAGATGGTACGACTCATACCACGTCTCGTAGGTTGTGGTTTCCGCCAATTGACACTAGAGAGAGTTCACCAGACGGTGGGTACTATGACTGTACCACAGAGGTACGATTCGTAATGACCAACCGTGGTGTAAACTCCTGCACTCATTTTAGGCTCTATTCCTTATTACGACTAGGACTACGAGCCGTAACACCCACTCGAATAATGTCCTCAACCCAATAATGCTTACATTGTNCCTGCACTCATTTTAGGCTCTATTCCTTATTACGACTAGGACTACGAGCCGTAACACCATCATACAATTAATACTGAGGCTCACGGTCTAGACCTGTACTCAATTTTCTTCTTCTAGTCCCTGTTTCACTTGCACACTGCAACACACATTAGTCAAAATACTTGGGTTGCCTCCCAAGAAGCTCTAGATTTAACGTCACGATACAACAAAGGTAGTTTGGTTACTAAACTTTACCAAACTACCTCATGGATTGCCTCCCAAGAAGTGGGTAATTTAATGTCGTGACACGACATGGATTTTTTGATTACTCAGAATTCATCAAGAAACTCCGATTCAACATCAACTGTTGAGACCACTCAAAATTCACTTGGCTGCTTTATTGACCTATAGACATTGAAAGTGAACTCTTCCTTATTCAGTCGGAATTTCAACTATCCAACTTCAACATCCACTAGGGCTTGCCCAATGGAAAGGAATGGTCACCCAAAAATGATGGGGACCTCAAAATCCACTTCACAATCTAGAATCACGAAGTTAGCTAGAAAGATGAACTTGTCCACCTTCACTATAACATCATGAAGGATACCTACTAGCTTCTTCACTATGCGGTCTGCCATCAGTAGCCGTATTGTAATCGGTGTGGGGGCTCCCAAGCCCAACTGCTTAAACACTACTAGTCGTATTAAGTTGATGCTATCTCCCAGATTACACAATGCCTTGGCAAACTCAAAATCTCCGATAGTGCATGGGATGATGAAGACACCTGGGTCTTCCTTCTTCTATGCAAGGACCCGTGAGGCTATTGCACTATAATGGTGAAAATTTCTAACCGGCTCATAACTCATAGACCACTTTCTAGTCAAAAGTCCTTCATGAACTTCGCATAGACAGGCATTTGCTCCAATGCCTCGACCAGGGGAATATTCACTAACAATTGCTTCAGCATGGATAAGAATTTCTGAAATTTCCCATCATCCACCTTCTTCTTTATTCTTTGAGGAAAAGGTGGAAGCGGTTGAGGGATAGGCCTGAAAATTTGTGGGGCCTCCTTCTCCTTTCCTTTGTTAGTAGCAAGCTCCTTTGCATCAAATGGAGACTTTGTCAACTCTGCACTACCTTTAGCTATCTATTCTGCAGCCTCAACTTCCTCATCTAAATCAACCGCCTTCATTTCTCCCATCTAAACTACCATGGGCATGGGTGGATCAACTGTTGCATTTCCACTCCTAGTAGTTACAGTCATGCAGTGACTGTCATTCTTTGGATTTTGAACCTGGTTCAGGGATGCGAACATCTAGCCAATTGATGCTCAATTTTTTTAATCACTGTGGCGTGCAACTCAACTTTCTGGTTCATGCCAGATATATCTCAACAAATGTCCTTCAGGTGATCATCAATTGACTTTGCCTTTTTCAGCACCTCAACCATCATACTCTCCAATTATGAGGTTCCAGCATCACCCTCATGAGCATTTGGAGGAACATATAGGTCAATGCGATCATTTCAGTATCCATCATTTTTCCTCCAATCATCTTCCCGGTCTCGTCCAATGCTTTTTTCCCTGTATCCAGTTCTATTGTAATTGTCCCTGTATTGGTTCTGACCTTGATTTTCAGAGGCTTGGCGCCAAGTGTTTTGACCATACCCTTGGGCGTTAGCCCAGAAATGCAGCACCTAATTATCCAAGAAGTTTGCTTCCTCCTCGAAATTAGAGTGCTCAAACCCTGGCTCCTAACCCTAAGCTCCCACTACATTCACCTTCTTAGCTCCAGATCCCATGATATGCTTCATGAGCAGGTCAATAGAAGTTCTCATATCTGCTAAATCCTGTTCATGTTCCTCTTCTATTCTGCACTGCTCCATAGTCATCCCAATTGCATATGTACCTGCAACTACTACAACTTCTTTGGTATGCCAAGCCCTGTTGGTTTTGTCACTCAGCAAAGTATTGTTGCTGCTTCCTCCCATGAGTGACTCATCAATGATCCACCTGCTACAATATTTGCTACTGCTTTATTATTTTTTTTCAAAGATCTGTAAAATATTTCCAACAAGCTCTCATTTGGAATTTTGTGATTCCAGCACTGAGTCAATTTTTTCTTGAACCACAGCTATGTTTCATGAAGTGCCTCTGTCTTGAGCTGTCAAAAATTATAGATCTCATCTTTGAGCTGCATCATCCTAGAAGGTGAGAAGAACCTTTCCAATAAGGCATGTTTTAGTTCTCTCCAGTTGGTGATGGAGTCATTTGGCAACTCTGACATCCATAGAGTAGTCTCACCAGCTAGAGAGAATGGAAAGAGTCTCAGTCTGATAGCATCATGGATTACTCATTGCAAACTGTACGCCTTGCAAATACCCATAAAATTTATTAAGTGGAGATTTACATCATCAGCAGCATTACCACTAAATACCCCTACATGTTTAGCAGCTGAATCATTGTGCTTGTGATGTCAAATTTTTCCCCAACAGGCAGAGGCGGGGGCACAATAGCTCCAGCGGACCCGACTTCATCAATATCCGGATTATCATCATCATTGAAGTGAGGTGCATATCTGTGAAATTGATATGGTTCACAACCTTTGTTTACCCTTCTATTACAGCCAGCACTATCAACCTCTTCCCGAGCATCCTCTGCCTCTTAAAGAGCAGCTTGTCGAGCTAAATCCGTATGGAGGGCCTTATTAGCTCGATGAGCTTCAACAACTAATCTAGCTTCTATTTGTTCAGGGGTCTCAATATCAGCCATCTTTCTCAGTGTTCATTTGAGTTTTTGATCAATTGGAACTAGGGGGTTTCCACTATTCTGAGTTTGTAATTCACCAAGTGGTAACATGTGTGAAACAAAGACAAAAGAAAATGTAAATGAGGAAATAAAGACTAAAAGTTAAATAAAAGCAATTAATCTAATCCTAAGTCGTATTCCCAGAAATGGCGCCATTTTTGATAACACTCAAATTACACCTTAAAAGAAGAAGTATAACGCGATTGTTGTCAATAAAGAACCCAACTAGGGTTGGGGTCGATCCCATAGGGAATATGGTCAAGATATCGACTAATGAAAGTATTTACACTTTTAGTTCAATTATTGCCTAAGGGTTTTTTTACATAAATAATTAAGTGACAGTATTGTGAAATGGTGTTGTTGTCAAAGATATGCAAGTAACCAGGGAAGTTTCCCATGGATTCATAACTAGGTCGAATTATTGTACTTACGATCTATTCCAATACTTATCCTGTAGAATTGATAAACTATATTCATCCAAACGGCTGATTCGCCCCTATTAGATGACTATACTTGTCACAACCCAAACATAAGCTTGTATCTAGACACGGAACCTAGAACCATAAATGGATCCAAGTCGACCCATGGCATGAACATGATAATTAAAGCTCAACATACACAAAGAAGAAAACTAAATTCTGAAATAGCGAAAGTCTGAATAATAAGACATCTAACCATCAAAAATATCAAAATATTGAATCCGAAGCCAAACATACAACTATATGTCTGATAAGCCTCTAACATGCTGATGAGCTGATGGGACAACACCCCAACTAGCTCACTAGAAGTCTGAAACTGAAAATAACAACACTCAACTAGTTGAAGGTCCTCGAAGGATGTGGACTCACAAACTAGAGAACTAGATAAGCTCAGGAGACCGACTAGCAACGAGACTGAGTCTGAACGACTGAACCTGTATCATGAGACGATACAACGTAGAGTATGCAGTCAGTACTTGAAATGTACTTAGTATGCAAGATAAGTAAAGCAAGCTAAGCATAAGCTAAATACATGCATAATGTAAATCATATCATTATAAGATTCTGAAAGTAAGGACTGCATGCTTATATCTAAGAACATGATTAGACATAAGCTGAATCTTATAACTAAATCGAATGACCAAAAGTTGAAACTGATATTCATAAGTAAAACTGATAAACTGATCATTGGGTCAAACCTGCTGAAAACATAATATCATAAATGATGAACATGCATAACTGAAATCATGAGGAACAATGAGAGATTCATTATATAACTGACACTATCACAATAGAGCTTACGTGATCTCAACTATTACACTCAAGTGGACAGAGCCGTCCAAAGCCTTGTTAGGGCTAAGGGCGCTACCATGATATCTATATCAAGCTAAGGCCTATTCAAGGTAGGGGAAGCTTACAGGGGAGGTCCCAAAGTAACTGAATAATCCTATATTGGCACGTAGTTCTGAGACTCGGGGTTTTCTTGAACCCCTAGCCTACTCGATTCTAGACACTGCTCCAAAAAAATTGCAATGCTCTCTATCAGTTTTCAATGAAGCTGAATCTATCATTTTTCAATGAAGCTGATAATGTAATAACATGCATATTCTGAAATCCGAATACAGGAAGCCTTGGCTCAAAACATACCACAAGCTGAAAGAGAGAGTATAGACTCCAAAATCATGTGGTAAGCTAATATTATAAAACTGAACTGAATCATAAAAACATACTTAAATTATGTGGGCTTGCCCAAAGCTTTAACATACTTGAAATAGACTTGATGGTCAAAATCATGGATCCATACATGGGTAAATCGTAAACATTCTTTCATGCTAAATATCTCATTATACTTGAAAACATAGATCATAAACTTGACTTTTTATGAAACTTGCATAATTGGGCATAATTCTTCTAAAACTTGAAATCATTAATTTATAATTAATTTGCACATAAACACTGCCGATGAATCTTAAAACATCATTTGGAACATGAAGGGAATTTAACCATAATTAAACTAGAGAATTTCATAAATTGGTATAAAATCCCATAAGATCATACACTTAAATTCATGAAATTGAGATGGGATTTGGGAATGGGAGTGAAGAAACTCTCATTCATGACCCTACATACCTGGATAAGCTGATTCTACACCCTTCCTTGAAAGCCCAAGAGATTTGGAGAAGAACTAGGAGAATTCTTAGACTTGATCTTCAATGGAACCCTCTAGTCTTGCATGCATTAGAGAGAATGATTTAGAATCGGCTAAACCTTCTTAAAATGTTCCCAATAGATCTTAAAATGATGTAGTTTAGGGCTTAGGAGATTAGGAATTATGAAAACACCCTTACTAAATTTGCAGGAAAAATGATCTGTCTGTCCTCACGAGGGACTCCACGAGTCATTAGGTGAGTCACGACTCGTGGCCCTCAATCGTGACCTCTACTGGAATTCAAACCTCCAACTCTGCAACCTGACCATGCCTCACTTCACGGGTCGTGAAGTCACACCACAACTCGTGGCTCCACCCATGAAGACCTGTTGTCCACGACTCGTGGGGTGAGCCACTAATGAGTCGTTGCCCATTGGACAACTCGTCGTCCCATTAATTGCCAAGTCCTCCTAACCGCTTCCAACCTCCAATGTTTTGTTCTGCCTAACGAGCTATATCACGAATGGTGAAGTGACTTCATGGATCACTGGACGAGGCATCTTGTGCCGTGGTGCAACATTTTCCTACTTTCTCTGCTTAAACCTCCGGGTTTGATCTTAGGGACTTCTGTAGCATTACAATATCTCTCCTTTGGGAATATTCATCCTCGAATGTGGGTAAACATACTAAATACTAGGGAAAGGAACTGCAATCCCAAACACTGAATATCTGAAGATGAAAACTGATGGAGTGACTGACTCTAAACTAATATACATGACTGAACTGAATTCATGAATCACACATACTGGCTTTGACATGAAAGAAACTAGGAGACATGAACTAAGCATGAAACTGAATAAAGTACTAAGGAAGAAACTGATACCTCAAGCTGGAACTGAGCTGGAAGGGAAAAGATGCGAGTATTTAGTCATCATATCTACTTCGGCTTCCCATGTAGCTCCCTTAACAAGCTGATTTCTCCACAGAACCTTTACTAAAGCTACTTCTTTGTTCCTCAACTTCCGAACCTTACAATCAAGGATATTAACTGGAACCTGTTTATAGCTAAGGCTATCCTTCACACCAACACTCTCCACCGGAACAACCAAAGCCGGTTCACCAATGTAATTCTTCAAGAGCAATACATGAAAGACTGGATGTATCAAAGCCAACTACGCTGGTAGCTCTAACTCATAGGACACTTTTCCAACACGTCTCACAATCCGGTAGGGACCAACATATCGGGGACTAAGCTTTCCTTTATTTCAAAACTTTATTATCCCCTTCATGGGAGATACCTTCAAGAACACCCAATCATCAACTTCAAACTCAATCTCTCTTCGGCTAACATTAGCATATGACTTTTTACAACTCTGAGTTGTTTTCAGCCTTTCCTATATAAGCTGAACTTTCTCCAACATGAACTGAATCTGGCCCTATCAACGTAGATTCACCTACCTTAAACCAACCAATAGACGATCTACATCTTCGCCCATAAAAAGCTTCAAACGGAGCCATATGAATGCTGGAGTGGTAAGTATTATTTTATGCAAACTCAATAAGAGGTAAATGATCATCCCAACTACCTTTGATGTCAATCACACATGCTCTCAACATATCCTCAAGAGTCTGAATGGCCTGCTTGGCCTGACCATCCATCTGCTGGTGGAAACCTGTGCTAAGCTTGATCTGAGTACCAAGTCCATTCTGAAACGACTTCCAAAACTATAAAGTGAACTGAGTATCTCTATTCGATATGATGGACAATAGAACACCATGAAACCGAACTAACTCTTGAATATACAACTTAGCATAGTCGTCAATTGAATCGGTAGTTTTGATCGATAGAAAATGAGCTGCTTTAGTCAACCTGTCTACAACTACCCAAATAGAGTCATACTGTCAACGTGTACGAGGCAACCCTGTGATGAAGTCTATATTGATCTCTTCCCACTTCCAAGTGGGAATACTGATGTCTTGTAGCGCACCTCCTAGTTTTTGATGCTCCACTTTAACTTGTTGACCATTCGAACACTTAGCCACAAACTCTGCTATGTCCTTCTTCATGCCATTCCACCAATAGAATTCCTGTAGGTCACGGTACATCTTGGTGGCACCTGGATGAATAGAATATTGGGACCCATGAGTCTCATGCAATATCCGCTCTCTCAAATCATCAACATTTCAGAACACACAAATAACCCTGATATCGAAGTACACCACCTCTCCCTTGGGAGAAGACCTTTACCTTCTAACTCTGAACTGCTTCCTTCAACATTACCAAAATAGGATCCTCATCTTGTCTAGTCTTGATCTCAGTCACCAAAGAGGATTCTGAACCATTTTAAACAATGACATTACCATCCATCGAATTAACAAGGCGAACCCCTAATCGTACAAGCCGATGCACATCCTTCACCAACACTTTCCTTCTATCTTCCACATGATGAAACACTCTCCATGGCTAGCCTGCAAAGAGCATCTGCCACTACATTGGCCTTGCCCGGATGATAAAGAAAACTTATGTCATAATCTTTGAGTAGCTCTAACCATCTCCTTTGTCATAAATTCAGGACTTTCTAGGTGAACACATACTGTAGGATCTTGTGGTCTGTCAACACATCTACATGCAGTCCATACAAGTAGTGCCTCCATATCTTCAAAGCAAATACCATTGTTGCTAATTCTAGGTCATGCGTTGGATAACTTAGTCAATGGTGCTGCAATGGATGAAAATCCTTCAAAAAACTTTCTGTAGTAGCCTGCTAAACCCAATAAACTCCTAATATCTGAAGGATTAACTGGTCTACACCAATTCTTTACATGTTCTTTCTTTTGGGAGTCCACTTGTACACCCTCACTTGACATCACATGGCCCAAAAATGCTACTAAGTTCAGCCAAAACTCACACTTGCTGAATTTAGCAAATAGCTGGTGATCCTTGAGAGTCTGTAGCACAATCCTGAAATGAGCAGCATGCCCCTCCTCACTGAGAGAGTATATCAGAATGTCGTCTATAAAGACAATCACGAACATTTCCAAATATGGATTGAATATTGTAATTCCCCGGAAGTGCCCCAAATGCTCTAAGATCAGACACGGGAGTTGAAACGGAGAAAATAGAAAATCCTGCACCAGGTCACAGGACGAGTCGTCTAGTGACCAGTTAGGATGACCATGAGTCGTTAAGTGACTCGTGGTGAGGAGTTTGACTTAATTGTAGATTTTAGTTTTGAGTGGCCAATGGATGTGACCATGAGTCATGGTCAGTATCACGACTCATCAGGTCAGCCGTGGCCAAGGGTTGTTGAAAGATGAAGGATGTTGGACAGTGCACTTAACGGGTCCTCACCACAACTCGTTGGGAACACCACGAGCCGTGGTGCCCCCTAGTAATTTCTAGCAGTGTAGAGGATGAGAGGTGACCACGATAGTAATGGGTCATTAAGTGCTCCATGTATCAATCTTAATGAAATTTCTAGTGGAGACAACAGATCCAGGCCACGAGTCTTGACCAGTGACAACGACTCGTCCAGTCCCTCATTGGGATTGGCAGTTTGTTTTTCCCTACGAGTTTAGTAAGGGATTTTCTGTAACTCCTATGAATCTAAGGCCTAAACTACATTGTTTTAAAGTCAGAATAGAGTGTATTAAGATGAGCTAAGTCATTCTAGCCTATTCAAAACTCATGCATGCAAGTTTGAGGGTTTAGAGAGTGATCAAGCATAGCTCATCAAGGTTCTTCTTCTTCTTCAATTTCCTTAGGGTGATTAAGAAAAAGAATAGAATCAACTACCAGGTATGTGAGGCTATGAATGAGAGTTCCTTTCACTCTCATGCCCTAAATTCTTCTCAAATTTTATGAATTCCCATTTCAAAAAGTGAAGTTTCATGATCTATGAAGTTCATGTCAATTCTTGTGAAATCCGATATGATCTATCGATGGGTCAATATCTATCATATATAAATCATATTTTATGATCTATGGGAAGATTTTATGACTATTTTGAATATAAATTGTTATATTTGAGTTTAATCCAATTATGCCCAATTATGCATGTTTTATGAAAAGTCATGTTATGATTTCGTTATGATCTTGATCTAAATTAGCCCAACAATGATTTATGATTTATGATATGATTTATCTCAAGTACTTAGCATGGATTTATGAGATATCAAGTATATAC
>JACEIK010003591.1:69934-85273 GCA_018107945.1 Datura stramonium | reverse complement strand
CACCGAAATAGATCACTAGTGTATAAGCCTTGTGGTTATGAAATCTTGGGGAACACAATCCTAGTCAAGTCATTAATTGAATACAAACCGAATTTGATTTCAGCATTCAATAATTTTACTTTTGTTTATTATTCTATATTTTTCCCCTTTTGGAAATAAGTAACTCAATCGTAACAGTCATTCGCATTAAATTAAGTTCTTATCATATTTCCTGTGGGATCGACCTCAACCTTTGTTGGGTTCTATTATTGACAATCGACCGCTTATATCTCAATTTCAAGGTGTAATTTGTGCTATATCATAGATCATCTGGGAAAACCTCCAATTTCTCACACACTATAGGAACTAACTGGAGAGTTGAGGTCTCGAACGTAGCATCCTTAACTCGAACTAGATGGTAAACACAACCCTTAAAAATCATCTTTCTGGCCTTAAAGTAGGAAATAAAGATACCTACAGGCACAACTGAGCTACACTTCCACTCTAGGCCTGACTCACTTGGAAATCAAAACTCTACCGCAGGAATTCTACAATTTATTGAGGCATAACATGCATGTAACCAATCCATGTCAAAGATAACATCAAAATCTGTCATGTTTAACTTTACTAGATTTGTTGCGGTGACTTTCTGAAAGACTGAGGCAAGGATATTTCTATATACCCATCGAGCTATAACTGAGTCAACGATTGGATTAGAGACTTAAAAGGGTTCTGATAAGATTTCGGTACTAACTCTGAAACTACTAACAACATAGGGCGTCACATAAAACCTATTCTGACGCTGACCACCACCTGCACTAGTGGATGCATCCTGATGAGCTGAGTATGTTGGTGGAGCTGCTGAACTGGTGGCTGGGTATTGACCTCTACCATGGACCTGTCTAGCTGAAATGCATTCTCTGAGCATCTGGTCGGGCTTCCCACACCCAAAACATGCCCCTAAACATACTAAGCACTGACTGGTGTGCCTCCTGCCACACCTGTCATAAACTGGAATGTTAGGCTCGACAGACTGGCTCCCCTGACCTTAAGAGCCTGATGCCCATCTCCTCTGCCCACGCCTAGACCTGGATGGCACACTGGTTGATGACGGTGTTGTGGCTGATGACCTCTGGTGGGACTGCTGATGATGTCCACCACCAGTCCTGTGCTAGGGGAACCTAAAATTTTCTATCCTTTCCCTCTTGGCCTCTCTCTCCCTCTCACACATCTGCACTGCCTCTACTTGTTGGGAATACAAGACCAATCGGGAGAATCCAATGTCCTGATGTAGCATAGCGGTCCTGAAATCCTTGACCAAGTAATCTTCCACCCCATTCACAAATCTGCTCACCTGATCCCTCTGATCGGCCACCATCTCAAGCGAATACTTGTACATCCGGGTGAACTCTAGAGCATACTCCTGGACGGTCATATTGTTCTACTTCAAATTCACAAACTTGGCCGCCTTGATCTTCATCATCTCCCATGGAAAGAATTGGTCTAAGAATGTGGTAAGAAACTCATCCCAACCAATGGGACTCGCTTCGACACCTTAGCTACCCTTCCACTACCTGTACCAAATATGAGTGACCCCTTTCAACTGATAAGAGGCTAGGTCTGCACACTCCTCGCCCGTCACCCCCATAATCTAGGTAATATTCTGGATCTCCTCTATGAACTCATGCAGGTCCTCATCAACTCTTGACCTAAGAAACTCAAGGGGATTAATCCTGAGGAAATCCCTGACTCTATCCGTCGTTGTGTTCCCATTCTGGGAAACATAAGCCACTGCATGCTGATTGACCTGAGCGGTCAATTCCTGTGCCAACGTTTGAGTAACTACCCTAAACTTAACATGGGAAACCTGCTCAGGCACATGCTCCACTGGGGTGGTGGGGCTTGTTGGTGCCCATCTCCATTGCCATCTTTGTGGCCACTTCCATTTCCGTTTCTATTCCTTCTTTCATTAGCTCAACGGAGAGGCATGATTCTGCAAATGTGTATAGCACCAGTTAGAAGAATAGAGAGATACTTCATCGCACGACATCGATCATGAAGGAAGGAAAATTTCCTAAAAAGTTTCATAGCCTCCTCATCATAAGTGTGGTGCGCTTCATACCCATGAAAAAGACTTACTTAATGCGACTTTTAGGCATCCTAGGAAACAGTGAACATGGCTCTAATACCAAGTTTATCACAACCCGAACATAGTCCTAGATCTAGACACAGAACCTAGAACCCTAAATGGCTCCAAGTTGACCCATGGCATGAACATGATAACTAAATCTCAACATACACAAAGCGGAAAACTAAAATCTGAAATAGCAGAATTATGAATAATAAAACATCTAACAATCAAAAATATCAAAAACACTGAATCCGAAGCTAAACATACAACTTTATGTCTTATAAGACTCTAACACACTGACGAGTCTGTTGGGAAAACACCCCAACTAGCTCACTAGAAGTCTGAAACTGAAAATAACAACACTCGACTAACTGAAGGTCCTAGAAGGATGATGATTCACCAACTGGAGAACTGGATAAGCTCGGGAGACCGGCTAGCAGCGAGACTGAGTCTAAACATCTGAACCTATATCATGAGACGATACAACATAGAGTATGCGGTCAATACTTGAAATGTACTGAGTATGCAATGTAAGTAGAACTAGATAAGTATAAGCTGAAAACATGCATAACATAAATCATATCATTATGAAATTCTGAAAGTACGGACTACATGTTGATATCTAAAAACATGATTAGACATAAGCCGAATGTCATAACTGAATCAAATGACGCAAAGCTGAAACTGATATTCATAAGTAAAACTGATAAACTGATCATTGGGTCAAACCTGCTGAAAATATATCATAACTGATGAATATGCATAACTGAAATTATGAGGAACAATGGGAGACTCTTCATATAACCCAACACTATCACGATAGAGCTTATGTGATCCCAACTATTACACTCAATTGGACAGAGCCGTACAAAGTCTTGCTAGGGCTAAGGGTCACTACCATGATATCGATGGCCCATTTGAGGCAGGGGAAGCTCACAGGGGAGGTCCCAAACTAATTGAGTAATCCTACGTTGGCACGTATTTTTGAGACTCAGGATTTTTCTGAACCCCTAGCGTACTCGGTGCTAGACACTACTCCCAAAAACATGTAAATGCTCATCATTATTTTTCAATGAAGTTGAATCCATCAATTTTCAATGAAGCTGATAATGTATAATATGCATAGTCTGAAATCTGAATATTAGGAGCCTTGGCTCAAAACATACTACAAGCTAAATGTGAGAGTATGGACTCCAAAAGTCCAAAATTATGTGGTAAGCTGATATTATAAAACTGAACTGAATTATGAAAATATACTTAAATCATGTGGGCTTACCCAAAACTTTAATATACTTGAAATAGACATGATGGTCAAAATCATGGATCCATACATGGGTAAATCATGAACATTCTTTCATGCTAGATATCTTATTATATTTAAAAACATAGATCATAAACTTTACTTTTCATGAAACTTGCATAATTGGGCACAATTCTTCTAAAACATGAAATCATGAATTTATTTACGCATAACAAATGCCGCATGAATCTTAAAACATCATTTGAAACATGATGAGAATTTACCCATGAATTAAACATAGAGAATTTCATAAATTGGATTAAAACCCCATAAGATAATACACTTGAATTCATGAACTTGAGATGGGATTTGGGCATGAGAGGGAAGGAAAACTCTCATTCATGACCCTACATATCTGGGTAAGCTGATTCTACACCCTTTCTTGAAAGCTCAAGAGATTTGGGGAAGAAACTATGGGAATTCTTAGACTTGATCTTCAATGGAACCCTCTAATCTTGCATGCATGGGAGAGAATGATTTAGAATTGGCTAAACCTTCTTAAAATGTCCTAACAAAGCTTAAAATGACGTAGCTTAGGGCTTAGAATCTTAGAAATTACAAAAATACCCTTACTAAATTCACAGAAAAAATGACTGCTAGTCCTCACGAGGGACTCAACGAGTCGTTAGGTGAGTCATGACTCGTGCCCCTCAATCATGACCTCTACTAGAATTCAAACCTCCAACTCTGCAAGCTGACCATGCCTCACTTCATGGGTCATGAAGTCACACCATGACTCGTGGCTCCACCCGTGAAGACCCGTTGTTCACGAATCGTGGGATAAGCCACTAGACTAGTCGTTGCCTACTGGACAACTCATCGTCCCGTTCGTTGCCAAGCCCCCTGAACCACTTCCAACCTCCAACCTTCTGGTCTGCCTAACGGGCCACATCATGACTCGTGAAGTGACTTCACGGGTCACTGGACGAGGCTTCCTATGACCTGGTGCAAGATTTTCCTGCTTTCTCTGCTTAAACCCTCGGGTCTGATCTTAGGGACTTTTTGGGCATTACAACACTCAATCACTGAATTAGGTCTCATGAGAGCTTCCAACTAACCTTTATCAGTCATTCCAAATTAACTTTTCTGCAGTCGTAGCTCAAGTTATTCAATGAAAATTAATTTCAAGGATTTGTTGTCTTCTCTTTTCCTAATCTCTACTTCTCTAGGTTCAAGTAAGAAAAAATATGGGCTAGTCCTAATGTTGTGCGCTGTTAAGAAATAATTAACATTAAGAGAAGAACAATACAAGCATCAGTAGTGGTTTATAATCACTTTGTGTTAATCCTAATTTGTTATTTCACCATGGTTCTCACAACCCTAGTTGTAAAGGTTTTTAGCTTCTCATAATTGCAAGCAAGAAATCAAAAATCATAGAATCATAATTAACAACTTACAATATTGAAGGAATAAAAACCCACGAATCATATCCAAGAAGTTTTTGGAAACTCCAAAACCCCCATTTGATGAAAAAGTATTGGCTCCCCTAATGAAAAATAAAAGGAAAGTATTTATACAATTAATAAATTCTTTCCTAAATTAACAGGGACTTCTGCCATCAGGATGACCTATGAATTATATCATGCTACTATAAGTCACAAGTCTACACTCGTAATATGATTTGGATCTTTTGGATCTCTCAGGTACGGAAGGCTGGTATGACTCGTGATGTGTCACTATGAGTCATAGGTGTCAGTCGTCGTCTGGACTTTTGAAAGATAGTATGTATGAATATCAACCTACGGGACCTTGTTATGATTTATACTATGATAGTATGAATCATACATTCCACCCGTGCCTTGAGGGTGTCATGTAGCCGACTCTTTGATTCTCACCACGAGCCTGTCAGTACAACTCATATAGTGTTTCACAACTCGTGGCATCTAGTCGTACCATAAAATCTGCACTTGTCCAACTTCTGAATCTCTGTTATGGGAACTTTTCATAGCTCATACCCAGGTGATACGACTCATACTATTACCTGTAGTATACTATTTTCTACACTTTTGCACTGCTTTTCCAAAATCCAACTCCCAGACCTAATTTTCCTAAAAATACAGTTAAAAAACCTCATATTCTTATAAACATACCCAAGTTCTAGAATCTTTTCTATGTTTTAAATGTTGAAAGTGTTGTAAAACCACGACACATCACTAGACCCTGTGAAAATGGAAAGACTCGTATGAATAAAATCTCTAATTCTAGAACTTATCGATCCTTTCTAAGAACCAGTACTTGAACATACTGCTCCTTGATTTTGGTACTATGAAGCAGTGAATTGGCTGTCATCTAAATGGCCCATTGAATATATGTATCAAAAGAGTTTGGTTACCTCATATATGACATAGGATTTTCAGTAGGCCCTTTAGTTATCGGTAGGGATGAGTCTGAATGGCTTGGTGATGTCACCAAGTGCATGCAAGCACACGTGGTTGTCAAGTAATATAGGATTTGAAGTATCGAATATCAATCCCTCGGAGACTTGTTAGTTCAATTGTTTAAGGTTACTTCTTTATTTCTCTATTCTAACATACTTTTGAAAAGAGGAATGTTTAGATAATTAAACTACTAAAAACTTTAAACATAAAAATAACTAAAGTTGTTGCAAATTTGGTTTTACTTCAGATGATGATGAAAATCTAGGGAAATGGAACTTTTGCTTCAAGTTGAGTTTCTAAGACGTGATTACACTATAACCATTCTTTCTATGGTTACTAGTTGCAAGTTACTATTCCATTCCTTGCCACTCTCCTGAGCATCCAAGAACTATCTCATGAACCCTAATTACTATATCCCTATGGTTGCAGGAGAAACATGAAATGAAGGTTATGCCTATATGTATTTCAACAATACAAGGTTGAAGGGTATATCCATATCCTCAACAATAACTTTTATCCTATCACCAATGGGTTCAAGGGTCTTTGAATTCCTGTTCTATATTTACCTTTAACCCTTTCGGTTCCCTTTCCCAAGTTTAACCAAAAGCCAATAGATTTACTCACAAGTTGATTAGGCTAGTGAATCAGCAATTAAAACAAGAAAATATAAACAACCATTAAAGAAGAATCAAAACTAGCATAAATCAGTCTTTCAAGCTTCAACCATTGTCTCGACCCGAACATAGGCCCAAACTTAGACACGGAACCTAGAACCATAACTGGCTCCAAGTCGGCCCATGGAATAATCATAGCATGATACTAACAAGGTAACAGCTAACAAAATCATAACTTAGCAGAAGCTAATTAGAAAAGTCTAATCAACACCATAAGAACATAGTCTATTATAAACACTGAATCAAAAGTTGAATCTATCTATACATGTCTGAAAGCCTCTACTAAATTGATGAGCTGCTAGGAAAAGTCCCCAGCTAACTCCTAAAGTCTTATACATGTCTGAAAGCCTCTACTAAATCGATGAGCTACTAGGACAAGTCCCCAGCTAACTCCTAAAGTCTGAAACTGAAATAAAACTAACATAAAAAAACCATAAATTTTGTCCTCAGTAGATGAGGACTCACCTCTGACAGTTGAGGTAGGAATAGAGCGTGTCTAACTACGAGGCTGAGTTTGAAAACCCGGATCTATATCATAAAATGGTATAGCACATGAAGTATGCGGTCAGTACTTGGAATATACTGAGTATATGGGAAACCTAAAAGAACTGAAAACATGCAAGTATATTGAAAGAAAGTAAACTAAATATATAACGAATGCATACTAAACTGAAGTATAATGACCTTATCTGAAAAATATAGATATTGATGAGATATGCTTATTTGAAAACATTTAAATAAATACAGGTAAAGTTGATACATAAGGGTCATGTGCATGCACTGAGTACTGATATTATCACTGATATCATACACCGTACTAATTAACTGCTGACAACCGAGACTGAACTCTACAATGACGGAGCTGAACTGAAGTTTGAGGCTATATTAGGCTAAACTGGAACTAAAATCATAAAGTAAGGGAACCCTTCGCTACTATTGAGAATCCTTGAGTGAGCTGAGGGGAAACACTCTCTATTATTGAGGATCCCTGACTGAGCTGAGGGAACACTCTCTACTATGGAGGATCCCTAACTGAGCTAAGGGAACACACTCTCTAATATGGAGGATCCCTGACTGAGTTAAGGGAAAACTGTCTACTATAGAGGATCCCTGACTGAGTTGAGGGAGTCACTCTGTACTATTTAGGATCCCTGACTGGACTGAGGGAGACACTCTCTACTATTGAGGATCCCTGACTGGACTGAGGGAGACACTCTCTACTATTGAGGATCCCAATTATACTAATATGGAAGGCACCAATCTGATATCATTCACCTAGTCTAGGCTACTTCAGCTAATCAGAGACCTGAGTGTTCAGCTAATCATAACATACTAAATTCATTAGCATCTGATCATGGCTACTTTCTACTAACAAAAAGCCTAAAAATATTAAGAATCATGATTATGCTTTATCATCGAAATTCATAACATCATAGACTCAAAATCCTAGTACAAATCCTATATTCTAGATTCATGAAAATTCATATTTTCAAGTCATACTTTAAACATATACACCGAAATCATAGTAAAAGCATGTACATATTTCATAAGGACCATATCTCTAAAATAGTACTAATTCATGGTAAAATTCAAGAAGATCATACTACTATCCTATCATATACGTAATCATGAGTTTGGGATTTCATCAACATGCATAGCTACTTATCATGAGAGTCTTGAAACCCATAGGAGACATGTGATAATTCATGCATAGATTGAAACCCTAAGGTATGCTTTTCTAGAAATCAAGGAATTAGGGTTTTAACATAAAATTTGGGACACAAGGATGAAATTAAATCCTTGTTGAAGTCCCATAGGAAAACTCCCTTAATGGTCTTGAAGCTTGCAACACCTTGAACAGAAACCCTAGGTCTAGAATCTTGAGGAGAGAAGGGGAGAAGATGAACTTACAGTGTTTTTGAGTTGAATGAGGGAATAGACTAGGAAGACCCCATAAATTTTACCCATATGATACCCAAAACAACCTCACATAAGGATTAAAAATATAGGATTTTACTAAAATACCCCTGGAATTTTGATCCAAAAACTGCCTGTCCAATGACCACGACCCACACCATGAGTCGTTGATCCTTACCAAGGCTCATGGTGACCATCCGTTACCTCTGGGGCAAACTTATAGCTTCTAATTCTTTGACCAATGATTAGACAGGACGATTCATTACTAGTTACGACAACTCTTTACTTCACTTGTCATTACCACTGCCTCACCTGAACAACTTCTATAATCCTTCCAACGGGTCCTCACCACGGGTCGTTACTCATCACAATGAGTCATTACATCCTTTCGTTGTTACTGAACCTTAATTTGAACCTTTCTGAACTCCACTTAGTGACTCATCAGGATGATCTATTACTTGATGTAACGAGTCGTTACTTCACTTGTTGGTTCTGGAAAGTCTGGATTGTTGACTTACAATGTCTCGACCTAACGGACCGTTAGAGTAACCAATGACCTGTCTCTTGAGTCATCCTGAGGCATTTTTACTATTTTCCTGCCAACTTCATTCTAACTATAGGGTCTGATTTGGGGAACCCTTGGGGTGTTACAACCATCTATCATGGCCAAAACCCTAGAGTATAGCCACTCATAGACAAGTGGAAAAACAAGACTTAATCATCATCATTCAAAGTAAAATAATAAAGAAGAGAAGAAACCTAGTGTAGAACTTGTCTCTCCTTCCAAGCGGCTTACTACCTCTACAAAATAATATACTTAATGTAATAGTGATCAAAAGATTGCTAACAAATGACCTAGAGGCTATATTTATAGTTGAGCCTTCAAATGACACTTCTGCCCTCAAGTACTTGGCTTAAATCAGCAATTTCTGCTCTGGAATAGGCCTAGTGCGTTGTCCCATCTATAGCCCCAAGTTGGGCTCAAGTTTCCTCTGATGTTTGGCTTCGGGTGCCCAGCCCCATCCATAGCACCAAGGAGTTAGCCAAATTTCAAAACCTCTGGATCATCCGGGCGCCCCGTGCCACTCATAGCCCTCAAATGTTAGTCAAATTTCTTGGCTCTAGAACCTCTCTAGAGCCCAGCTCCATCGATAGCACCAGAATTTTAGGAAATTTCTTTAAGTCTGGAATGCTCTAGGGCTCTACGCCTCTCATCTAACCTAGGTGTTGAATGAAAAATCTTTTGAAGTTTGGTACCTGACGCCCAACACTAGCCATTGCCCCAACTTTGGTGCACAATTCTCTGAAGTTTGGGACCTGGCGCCCAGCAACAGCCATAGCCCTAGGTCTTTCTTCTCACACTCTCAAATCTTCACACCTTGGGCTAATTTGGGTCCTTTTCCTTGGTTTCCTACTCAAAACAACTAAAATCACTTGTTAGCATACAAAACACATAAACACATGATTTATGCATTTCCTAAGGATTATGAACTCAAAATAAGATTAAAAAAAGGGGCAAAAACTTGGCAAATGGGCCTAGAAATATGCCCAACATCACCACCCCACACTTAAACCATTGTTCATCCCCAAACAATCCTTCGTTACATCTTTACATAAATTATCGATATTCATAAATCCATCATGATTTATTATTTGAAATATGGATTTATTCAAATACCATTATGAATTGATGATTTGCAAAGTATATATATGATCTACAAGTATGCATGAACCCCATGATTTACTATTTATGTTATGGACGACTCATGGGCCTTATTTCATGGCTAGTTCACGTATTTTCAAGCATGCTTATGGTTATCATGATTTAACTAGACCATGAATCTCATGCATACTATACTATGAGCATTATATATGTTTTGGGAGTAGTATTTAACACCGAGTAGGTTCAGGGCCAGCGTTTGCCCTGAAATCCCAGAACTACGTGCCACCTAGGACATGATGGGACCTCCCTTGTTACTGTCCCCTTGCCCAAATGGGCTCTTTTCATGTATGATATCACGCCCTTCATGTATCTACCATTGGAAAGGTACGAACACCCTCCCGACTAGGCTTACAGGTCGGTGTGTGCTCGTATGGGGTATGTCGGTTATAAGAATCTCCCACTGTTCCTTATGATTTAAGCATTTTTATGATTATGTATATTGGCTCAAGTCATGTTCAATAAAGCTTTTCTATTTTGATTATGATTACAACTGGATTATGAATGTTTTGAAAAACCTTGAGCCTTATGCTATCGTATGCTATTTATGTTATAAGCATGTTTTCCTACTCTTATGATCTTTTGTAAGCTTTTATATATTTTACATGTCCGTTTTACTTATCTTGCATACTCGGTACATTCCACGTACTGATCGCATACTTTTTATGCTGTATCATTCATGATATAGGACCCGGCTCAAGCTCAGCTCCATCAGTAGTCCATCCCAGAGTTTAGCTACCATCCTTTTTGGTGAGTCCTTATTTTTCGAGGGTCATATGTTCAGACATTGATGTTCCTTTTGTTTCAGTTTTTCCGGGTTAGTTGGGGATGTTGTCCCATCAATCCATATGATATGATAGGTTTTTAGACTAATTGTAGTACGCAGTTGTTATGTATTTTTAGTACGTTCCTCTTGTTATGCTATGTTATGTTATGTTTTCGCTATATCGTATGTTCAGTATTCCGCTTTAATTAATATGAAGTCCGATGAATGTTCATGCCTTGAGTCAATTTGGAGTCTCTCGGGGCTCCTTGTCCTGTGTTACAATCTGGGTCTACGTTCGGGTCGTGACATGACATGAGGTTCAAAAGAGCCTCTTTTTCATCATAGCTTTTGTACAAGATCTATTCCTGTGCAGTAGCATCAAGCAAGATCTTTGACTCGGGCTTCAGACCCTCTATAAAGTTGAGCCCAATTAGCTCCTTAGGCTGCATATGGTGCGTAAAGTCTCTAAAATTTCCCTTGTAATGTTCCCATGCCTGAGATAAGGTTTCACCATCTTTCTGCACAAACCCGAAGATCTTCCTTCTCAACTCCTTAGTTCTCCTTGAAGAGAAAAATCTATTGATGAATTTGTTGGAAAGAGCCTCCCATGTGGTAATGGAACCTGCTAGCTCATTTTGAAGCACTCCTTGGCTTCATCAATCAGCGAGAACGAAAATAATGTCAGCTTAACATATTCATTTGACATGTTCTGGTAGTGGAAATTCTCACTCAGCTCCACGAACATCATCAGATGCCTGTGGGGATCCTTGTGCGGCTTAACCTAATATTGGAAAGTGTTTTGGACCAAATGCACAGTCCCTTCCTTCAACTCAAAGTTTCTAGTGATAGTTGGCTTGATGATCGCTTTAGAAGCGTTCTCCAAGTTTGTCCTAGAAAATTTCAACACTAAACCCTCTCCTGATTGTTGTCCTGTGCCTTCTTGTTATTCTCCATGATTAACCTTCGAAAGGTTCTCTCAATTTTAGGATTAAAATAAGTCAAAAGTGATTCTTGACTTCTTGTACTTGGCATACACTGAGCGCACAACCTTGTAAACTTCACAAAAACAAAGAAACAAACGTATATACAAAATAGTGAAATAAAATCCTAACCTACAAATGATCAAACAATATTCAAATCCCCACCAACAGCGCTAAAAACTTGACGTCTCCCAATCACATGCAAGCGTGCATGGTCATCAAGTAATGTAGGACTAGAAGTCCAGATTATCGATCCCTCAGAGACTTGTCAATTCAATTATTTAAGGCTACTCCCTTAGTTCACTATTCTAACATACATTTGAAATAGGGAATGGTTTAGATAATTAAATTACTAAAAACTTTAAACGTAAAAACAACTAAAGTTGTTGCAAACTTGGTTTACTTCACATGATGATGAAAATCTAGGGAAATGGCACTTTTGCTTCAAGTTGAGTTTCAAGACGTGATTACGCTATAATGATTCTTCCTAAGGTTGCAAGTTGCAAGTTACTATTCCATTCCTTGCCACTCTTCTGAGCATCCAAGAACTATTTCATGAATCCTAATGCCTATATCCCTATAGCCGCAGGAGAAATATGAAACGACGGTTATGCCTACTTTTATTTCAACTAAACANATATCTCTATCCTCAACAACAACTTCTATCCTATCACCGATGGGTTCAAGGGTCCTTGAATTTCTGTTCTATATTTACTTTTAACCCTTTCGGTTCCCTTTCCCAAGTTCAGCCGAAAGCCAACAAATTTACTCCCAAGTTGATCAGGCTAGTGAATAAGCAATTAAAATATAAAAAACTATTAAAGAAGAATCAACCCTAGCATAAATCAGTCTTTCAAACTTCAACCATCCACCATAGTCAAAACCCCAGAGTATGAGTTTAGCCACTCATAGACAAGTGAAAAAATAAAGGCTTAATCATCATCATTCAAAGTAAAATAATAAAGAAGAGAAGAAACCTAGTGTAGAACTTGTATCTCCTTCAAGCGGCTTACAACCTCCATAAAATGATATACCTAATGTCAAAGTGATCAAAAAAATGATCTAGAGGCTATATTTATAGTTCATCCTTCAAATGACACTTCTGCCCTCAAGTACTTGGCTTGAAAATCAGCAATTTCTGCTCTGGAATAGGCCTGGCGCGCCATCCCATCTATAGCCCAAAGTTGGGCTTAAGTTGCCTCTGAAGTTTGGCTTGGGTGCCCAGCCCTATCCATAGCACCAAGAAGTTAACCAAATATCAACACCTCTAGATCATCTGGGCGCCCCGCTCCACTCAAGTCACCGAGTGTTCGTCAAATTTCTTGGCTCTAGAACCTCTCTGGCACACAACCCATCCATAGCACCAGAATTTGGAAAATTTCTCTAAGTCTAGAATGCTCTGAGGCTCTACGCCTCTCATCTCACCAAGATGTTGAATGAAACATCTTCTGAAGTTTTGGACCTGGCACCCAACGCCATCCATAGCCCCAACTTTGGTGCATAATTCTCTGAAGTTTGGAACCTGGCGCCCAAAGCCAGCCATAGCCCCAGGTCCTTCTTCTTACACTCTCAAATCTTCACACTTGGGCTAATTTGGGTTTTTTTTTCTTGGTTTCCTGCTCAAAACAACTAAAACAATTTGTTAGCATACTAAACACACACACACACATGAATTTATGCATTTTCTAAGGATTATGAACTCAAAATAAGGTCAAAGATGCGCAAAAACATGGAAAATGGACATAGAAATATGCCTAACGTCACCTGGATAGATGGGCGACCTTGGGATCTGGTTTGAACACATTGAGTTTGAGGCAACACAGTGGAGCTCATCTCTAGAGTATTACTAGTCCTTTGGCTTGTGTTCATTTTCCCTTAGCAGGTATATTCTGAAAGAAGCGCATGAATTAGAATCAGTCCATAAGGCTAAGTTCTACTGTACGATCAAGAGTATGAAACAAGGGTAACATTTTCTAAATGTCCTATTAGCCTCCCAATTGTAATTGTGTCCCTATAAACACCTGTAAGTAGGACTCTACGAGAAACAACTTCATAGACTTTAAAGAATACTAGAACCTAGTGATCTGATACTAAGTTTGTCACGCTCCAAACCTTGTCCTAGGGCTGATCAGCACTCGATGCCTTAACTTGACCTAGAAAACTAGCTCTACATGACATATAACTTAAGAAGTCCATAAAATAAAATGAGACAGATTCATAATATAAATTTTTTAAAATAAATCCATTCATATCTACTTTGTTTAAGTTTAAAACTTTGAGACATCAACCAAAATTGGAATACCTTCAATGTATTCTTAACTGAATAACTAGTCTATGAAGCCTTTAATACATAATTGTGAATATCAATATATATCAGGATAAGTCCCAACATACCCAAAAACTAACAATTCTCAATAAAGGAAAACTGCACCCCAAAATCAAGTGAGGGTCACCAAAAGCTATATAGTGTGGAAGACTTAGTGTGGATTTCTATCGTACTGAGTATCTAAACCTACATCGCGAAATGCAACACCCTGAAAAGAGAGACGTGAGTACATGTGAAATAGTACTCATATGTAAAACATAATTAAATGAAACATAAGTGGGTACATGAAGGAAAAAGCAACCCAAAGCAATATGAATATGATATGGAAAGAACCAAGTAACTCTTTCATTAGGATGATCTTAATATTTACATTATTAATGTATTATTTATTTTATGGGAGTTTATTTAATAACCGACATACCACCATGTAAGCACATGGAGTCCAATCACTGTCCGATCGGCTAAATCATTCCACCACCTTGTCGGGGTGATGAGACATACATAACATTTTTCTACCATTAGATCCACATTATACCCTCATTGCAGGTAACATAGAGGAATCATTTGAACTAACAATACAACCCTTATCCTACATTGGAATACATAGTTTGGGTGCTTATTATAACAATACACACCTTCTCAACTAATAATAATACTCTCAATTATTTATGTGATAAAGATGGCTCAAGGGTCCATAATCATATTTCAAGTTCATGTGTATCATAACATAAGTGTATAAGTCATAAAATCTTCAAGTTATAGTCTTCGAAAAAAATCATAAGTTCAATAATTATCATATTATGAATGTGGGATCAATTGATTCATGGGATAGAAAATAATACGAATCTATGTATATCATAAGGAGTTCATGGCATTTGGAGTGTAACACATGAACATTAAACATCATTTCATAATTGGTGGAATGCTCACTTTCAAGTATTGAAGAACATGCGTGGGAAAAAATAATAAATGTTCCTCATGAACATATTTAGCCTTACATATCTTAGTTTCTGTAAAGTAAAA
Organism: Datura stramonium; assembly: GCA_018107945.1. Lineage (NCBI taxonomy): Eukaryota > Viridiplantae > Streptophyta > Magnoliopsida > Solanales > Solanaceae > Datura > Datura stramonium. The sequence continues at coordinate 70,079 of JACEIK010003591.1, read as the reverse complement.
ATACAAAACTTTGAAGAACTCCAAAATCTTCAACTGGTCCTTTTAGAAAGGTTTTGTTGAAATCCAAAGTTAGAGTAGAATCTTATTAAAAATTCATATAGGAGTGTTAGAATTTCTTAAAAATACTTGGAATAACCTTATCTCT
>JACEIK010003591.1:14101-48659 GCA_018107945.1 Datura stramonium | reverse complement strand
GTGGTGAATGAATGATGATTAGTGATATATAGTGGTGATGATTGATAATGATTGTCAATAGTAACTATTGATTAGTAGATGTAATGGTGGTTGGTGATGACAATTGGCTGTAGTGATTGGCGGCCCCAATTTTTTTTGGAGAATCTACTTTCTGCGGTGATGGTTGTGGTTATGGGTGGTAGTTAGTGGTGATTAGTGGCAATGGTAATTGTGGATGTTGGTGGTAGGTAGTGGTGATTGGTGTCAGTGGTAATTGTGATTGAGATTGGTCGTGGTTAGGGGTGAATTTATAGCCTTAATTATAGGACACGTGAACTCATGATCTCTCTACAAAACTTAAGTATTTTATGTACATATTTTCTAAAATCGATCTAATATTAGTGGTTGACACCCATGCTCCAAAATGGGCGCAATTGGTGAAACACTTGTTCATTTACACAAAGGAACAAAGATTAGTTCCCACTTAATGCTTTCTTTTTTTTGTTCCCTTCACAAGTGATGCACCCATGTTCAAAAATCTTAAATTCGCCTCTCAATTTATTGTGGGAGAAAGTAGGAGTAGTGGTGGAATTTCATTTTTGTAGAAATTCTTAAATACACATTTTAATGATATTAAAATTTTATTATAAATTGTTCCTAATTATTCAAATTTATTTAAGCAAAAATTTGAATAATTAATAATAAGACCTTTATTGAATACAAATAAATAAAGTCTTAAATCACAAATATACATATGTAAAAAAATTAAGTTTTGAATCCACAATTTAAATGTAAGTCTTGCATCTGCCAGTATAAAACCTAAAACTCTTTCCGCTAATTAGAATTTAAATAATATATATTGATAGTGCACGAGTTCAACTTTAAATACGTGTGAATATCGAACATCAAGTGAGAAATTAAAAAAAAAGTGTGTGAATGTCCATTACTTCCGAAAGATATGTGATGTTATTTCAAAATATTTTTGTTTCTTATGTTCATCTTGTATTTGGTACTTAACTAATTTAATTAATTCATATTAATTTGCATAGAGTAAAACACATTAAAGAAGATAAATTTTCCTATTAGGAATTTCTCATTCTCAAACTTTTAATTCAAACTCTCTGCAATAAACGGAGAAATCTCATTAATCCGAAAAAGAAATGCAATTTGTTTTTCTCCAAACCTTCTATAAAAATATAATATTATTTATGTAGAATTTAATACATGCATAACTCATCTTTAAATCAGCTATCAAACGACTCTAAGAACCTTCCTCCGAAAAAAAAACATATAAGGACCCACAATGTGCTCCATCATTAGTACCTAATGCAATAATTAATTCCTAATTCTCAGTAGCAGCAAGTAGAGATCTCAATATTTCTTTTTCATATGTTGTGCGTGGTCGTAATTACATATATTCAAAATTTAAGGAACTTGGCACATTATTAGAAATTTGAATTGTCTATATAGACTTGAGTCATATTCTAAATTATCATGCAGTATTAGGTTTTCTTCCCTAGCACGCGATTTTAGTGGCAAGTATCATTACATTATTCCAATTGAAAAACTAGTGACGCAACAGATAAAAAAAACCCTCCTTTCCCCCTTCACAATTCGTTTTTCCAGCTTCTTATAACGTTGATAGGCCCTTCTCAAGATGTAGTAATATTTTTCTTTCAAAATATATCATATATATTGTAAGTAAAGGCAAATTTAAGACATAAGGATAATGGGACATCACTAAAAATAAATGCAGTCAGTCGATCCGATGTCATACAACACCGTCTCTCTAAATTTTTTATTAAACACTCATGAAACTGATGCCCTAAGGTTTAAATATAAATTAAATGGCAATATTGGATGAAGTTTGCTATGTGGGCTGGTGGTTTCAGCGCCTCTTTGCATGCATTAAGTTGTCGGCTTAAAACTAATCACCTACACGTTTTATGCATTTTTTTAATTGTCATCTAAAAACGAAAATGATAATAATGTAGTATCCATGGCTCGAACTTGAGTCATGCCCCAACACTCAAGGGCCTTAGGGTCGGGCTGTAAATTCAGAGTAAAGCAATGAAGGAGAAAACTGGAAAAAAATGAACACTACTTCTTATTCAATTTGCGGTAGTATTAGGATATATTCATACACTTTCAGAAATAGGTTTATTATAGATACATTGAAAATAATATCCTAATCAAACAGGGGGACGAGTTCTAAGCCGAGGAGGACTTGGATGCTTCGACACTCCCTTGCAAACAGAAGCTGGCTTACGTAATCTGAGTTTGTCTTGTAAGAACCAAAATCGAGCCGATGGAAGAGGCTTAGTAAATATGTCAGCCACTTGATCCTTAGAGGAGAGGAATGGAACCATGAGATTACGTTGCGCAACCTTATCCCAGACAAAGTGAAATCAATTTCAACATATTTCATGTGAGCATGAAAGACGAATTTAATAGATAAATATGGAGCACCAATATTGTCAAACCATAAAATAGGAGCCCGGGGAAGTGAGACTCCAAGTTCAAAGAGAAGTGATTGTGTCCATGTTAATTCAACATCAACATCAGCTAAATATTTGTACTCAAATTCAGTAGATGACTGAGCAAAAGTGCATTGCATTTTGGAGGCCCAAGATATGAGTGATGAGCCAAGATAAACCGCATGCCCATCAGTTGACTTACAATCATCAATCCAGCCAACCCAATCAGAGTCCATGAAGGCCTGTATTATAGTGCTAAAGATAGCGTAGGATATGCATAACTGCAACTTAATGATTCAGGGAAGGACTATGGATATCTTGACACACTTTGTTGACCACAAAGGATATATCCGGCCGAACTAAAGTAAGATATTAGAGTGCCGCAATAATCTTCCAATGTAAACTTGGATCATCAAATGGCGAGATAATACCTTTATATAGTTTCGCACTGGTTTCCACGGAAGAACTGAGTGGCTTGTAGTTAAGTATACAAACCTTAGACAAAATATTATGAATGTATTAGTGTTCAGAAAGCCATATGCCATAGAAGTGCGACAAACCTATACTCCAAGGAACTAGTGCAATGGCCCAAGATCTCGAATGAAAAAGGTACTGCCCAAACGGTTCACAAAGGATTCAAGAAACGAAGAGTTTTTACCTGTAAGCACAAGATCATCGATATTCCCAAGCAAATACACAACAATATTATTATGAGAGTAAATTAATAAAGATACATCAGGCTTCGAGGCGGTGAAGCCACAGTGAGAAGAAACAGTAGTAGTTTAGTGTACCATGCTCGAGGCGGTTATTTGAGGCCATAAAGCAACTTATGAAGATTACACACATGAGTGGGGAATGATGGATGAGAAAAATCAGCGGTTGAGCCACATAAACTTCTTTGTATAGGTCGCAGTTAGGAAGGCATTTTGAATGTCGAGTTGACGCAATGGCCAACCATGCGAACTAGCAAAAATTATAAGAATTAGTGATAGGATTGCAAATCAGCTGAATATTTTATGATAGTCGCATCCCTTAACCTAATGAAAGCCCTTTCCAACTAGACAAGCTTTGTAGCGTTCAATGGCCTCGACTAAATTGTTTTGATATAAAAGACCCATTTGCAACCAAGGATATTCATAGAGGGTTGAGAGGGGATCAATGACCAAATGCAGTTCTTATGTCAAATGCAGTTCTTATGTAGTGTTGTTATTTCAAGGAACATGGCATCACACCATTTTTGATATTCGGATGCTTCTGTAAAAGCACTTTCATTGAGAAGACACACGAAGACGATATTGTGGATACATAGGTCGTATAAGAGGGTAATTTCTTTGGTTATAATTGCATATGATGCATTCCTTATGGAGGTTGGGTGTTGGTTATGGACACCAGATCGAGGCTGTAAGCTACGAGCGATACAAATTGCAACACATATATAGAATAACTAGAAAGATCAATTACTAAAGAGATAACTAGTTGGATATTATTAATATCATAGAGGACGTTTTCAAGTAGATGAACTCGTGATGGGATTTGTTAAAATGGGTGCTGGAAGATGTGATATGGGAGAGCGAGGCAAGGTAGGCCTCGAAGTTGGTAGTGACGGGGGAGCAGAAATTTGGGCAGATTGAAGGCAGCAAATTGATGGAATAATCATGAGACATGATATCTGATGTGTCGGGGATTAGCGACACATATTAACTTCTTTCTTATAGCATTTTGCATATCTTTAGGAGTTAAAATTAAGTTAAAACTAACCTTATTATCTTATGTTTCAGGATCCCAAGACATTAGAAGAAGAAAAGAGTTTAGGCTAGAAAACTACTCAAGCGATGAGGTAGTAGACAGACCATCTCTCTAAAGGACAGCCCGCCCCTCAATCCTTCCCTTCCCAGCTATAGATTCCAGAAACCCAGTAAAATGGGTCCTTAAAGTACGGAAGGACGGATCGTCTTTTTGGAAGACGATCCGTTAATTGAAGATTTGACCAAAGCTTGGCAGAATGAGATTTCCAAAAGTATGGAGTGATGTACAGGCCATCTTTCCAAAGGATGGTCTGTCTCTCAAAGGACAACAGGTCAAGGGACAGAAGCAAAAAAGTAAAAGATAGTTCAAAGGACGGTACGTCCCTGCACACTTGGCACTCCGATGTTCAAATTAAATAGGCTTTTCGGGGCATAGTATAACTAAATTTTTCTTGTAATTTTCCAAGTGTTTTTAAATTCTTTAGTTCATACTTAGTGTAGAGAGTAGAACTTAGCTAATTTTAGCCCCAGTTTTAAGTAGATTGTAGGTCTAGATTTGTAATTGAAGATTCACATTGATCAAGTGAAGATTTCAATTTTTTTTCGTAAGAATGTCTTACTACTTTGATTTTATTATTCTTATTCTTTCCATGGGTAACTAAACCCAGATCTAGGATTGTGAACCCTAGTGGTCCTAATTTATTAAAATTGAGTTTGGACTTACGAACATTTAATTTATTTTTGCTTTGTAGTGTGTGATTGGTGATGAGAGTCATCAAATCCTACCTAATTACCTTTATGTGGCTTGAAATAGAAAATTTAGGTTGAGTTAGCATTAATCATTAATGAGTCAATGCATAACCCTTGTTTAATGGGTTCTCCTAGACATAAGTTGAATTTCAAATTAGCAAATAAGCAATTAGGTAGAAGGGTGTTCTCTTCAATTTGACAAAATTGAAGTAGATTGACACCGAGTGTGCTATTGAGAGATACCCATGGGTTACCTAACTAAATTGCTTTCATGTTCATCCTTAGCCCACTCTCAATTCATTTATATTGGGTTATTAGGAAGATTGAACCAATATTGGGGTCACTTTCATAGAATTATCTCTAATTGCTTACAACCCTAGCTTAGTGCAATCTGTAGTCGTAGTTAATTTCTATTACTCTCAATATAAATATATCCTAATCTTATAATACTTTACTATTTAGCACTAGATAGTCTAGGCTTCGAGTAGTCTCTGTGGGATTCGACCCCAACTCCTCATTGGGTTCTATATTTGTAACGATTATTTATACTATTCGATATTGAGAGTTGATTTGAATGATATCAAATATTGTGGCGATGATGTCGGGCACTACGACATAAGTCCTATCTAGCTCTAGCAGTCTAGTTTTCTTGCTTAAATTTATTCCTTTATTTTTCCTTTTTCCAGTATTGTGCAATAGGTGATTGTCAGCATTCTGAATTATGGAGGATAGATCATGAGAACTCTTGGAGTTCATGGTCACATGCTGACTCATACAGGCATCAGGAGTGTTATGGAGGATATTTCCCATCACATTAATACTATTCAGATCAAGAAGGAAAACCAATGCATGATGATAGATAGCCTACGAGGATTCAATCTTTGATGTGAAGAGGACTCCGTACGAATATGATCAAGATCCATATCTTCACTCTCCTATTCATTAGGATTATTAGGAGTTCCTTCCACAAGATCCGGGAGAACAAGGTAGTTGGAGTGAGCATTGCAATGTAGTGAATGGGTAGGACCTTGAACTTACTTTTGAATCCACCTGTTCTAGATTAAAGAGTATGCTCACCCCAATCTTGCAAAATCAAGAGGAGGAGGAGGCTTCTCTCAAACATATGATTGAGGTTGTGGGTGCTCAATAGAGACTCCAGAGTCTTAATTTCCATATGAGCCAAGTTCTGAATCATGATGATGCATCCATAATTTATTTTGATGAGGCATCCGAGAGTCATGAAGAGGATCTGCCCACTTTTTGTTTGGCTGTCACCAACAAGAAGTGGGAAGGTGGTGCATTCTGAACCACACATGACTGTAGAAGAAGAAATTCATTATGTTGAAAAACTACATCCAAAGGTCAGTGTAGCACCAAAGGAGATGAATGATGAAGCCTCAAGTGAAAAAGTGAATGAAGACTTCAGGGAGGGAGCTCCACTCCCCTTATTCAAGAATCTCATTTCTAACCCTTCATTTCCTCAATGACTGAGGAAGAAGTACAATGATAAAAGAATAGTAAAGTACCTTGAGCTATTGAAACAAATGCCCTTGAATATATCATTTATTGATGCCATCAAAGAGATGTTGGGGTTGGCTAAGTACTTGAAAATATTTCCCACAAGGAGACTACCATTTGATAATAAAGAATTGATTATCGTGACTCACCGTGTGAGTGCTATCATCATTGGCACTAGTATTTAGAAAAGGGGATCGAAGTGCATTCACTGTTCCTTGTAGAGTTGGAAGCTATGATTTCTTACTTGATCTTGTGACAATGGGGTAAGTATAAATTTGATGCCTTTATCAATCTTCAAGTGCACGAGAGTGGATCTCCTTAGACCCACGATGTAGTTACAAATGGCAGACCAGTCAATCAAGTTTTTGGTAAGGGTTGTTGATGATATCTTGGTGCAAGTGGGAAGCTTCATGTTGCCTGTAGATTTTGTGGTACTTGATTGTGCAGTGGACATGGAAGTTCCTATCATATTTAGATGACCGTTCTTGGCTACCGGTAGGGCTTTGATATATTTCGAGTGTAATGAAATCAAGCTTCCGGTAAACAATGATGAGATCATATTCAAAGTGGATTGGGGAATGAAATTTCCATGAGCCTTTGCATGCAAATCGATGCTTGATGAGTTAGTTGATATGAGGAAGGTGACCCAGGAGGGGTTTTGCTATTACTCAGGAAAATGAGGATCTTAATGATGATATGAGAGCAAGTAGGGAGGTGGTGAATTCACTTAAAGGGCTTGGGCACTATCATTACAGGCGTAGGAAATTATCACTTGATCTTGAAAATCGATCCACTCCTCCCGCTAAGATTTCCATTGAGGAGCCTCCAAACTAGCACTGAAACCTTTGCTATCTCATCTATATTACAAGTTTTTGGATCTAGAAAAAACCCTACCTGTCATAGTGTCATCATTCCTCAATGAAGAACAAGTATAGAAGGTGATCAAAAAGATTTAGCAGCATCAGAAGGTCATTGGACGGACCACAATAGATATCCGTGGAATCCCCATGGGCATTTATGAGCATAAGATTATATTAGAGGAAGGCAGTTTCCCTTGTATATAGTACCAGATATGACTAAATACAATCATTCAAGAGGATTAAAAGAGGAGATTATCAAGTGGTTAGATGTGGTTATGATTTACTATCCATATTTGACAGCTGACGGGTGAGTCCAGTTCAATGTGTTCTGCAGAAAGGGGGAATGAAGGTGATTGCAAATGAGCGCAATGATTTTGTACCAACTCACACTGTCACGGAATGGAGAGTTTGCATGGACTACTGGAAACTTAATGCAACTACTTGCAAAGACCATTTTCCCATGCCTTTCAGTGATCAAATGTTGGATTGGCTAGCTGGGCGAGCCTTCTACTGCTTTCTTAATGGTTATTCCGGCTACAACCAAATCAATATATCCTTTAGAAGACCAAGAGAAAAAGACCTTTACATGTCCTTATAGAACCTTTTCATTTAGCAGGATGCCCTTCGGATTATGCAATGCCCCAGTCACGTTTCAAAGATGCATGTTGGCTATATTCTCAGAAATGGTGGAGGACTTCCTTGAAGTATTTATGGATGAATTCTCAATGGTTGGAGACACATTTGAAGAATGCCTAGACCATCTCGGGAAAGTGTTCAAGCGGTGTGAAGAGACCAACCTTGTTCTTAATTGGGAGAAACATCACTTCAGGTCAAGGAGGGAATTTTGCTAGGGCATAAGATTTCCAAAAAGGGGATTGAGGTAGACCAAGGTAAAGTTGATCTTATGTCATGACCCGAGAGGGGACCCGGATCGTAGACACGGGAAAAGGAACCCCGAGAGACCCCAAGTCAATCCATGGCATAAGCATTCACTATCTCATTCCATAAACATGAAGGAAACATATATATAACTCAGCGGAAGTCTAGCTTAGCATAACAATAGAATAAACATCTGAGCTGAATACATGTCCAAGTTTGAATAGCCTTTAATCTGGACGAGCTAATAGGACAACACCCGCAACTAGATCATAAATACTGAAACTGAAAGTACGCTAAAAATAACTGAAAGTCTAGTCCTCAGAGGATGAGGACTCACCAAGCAGCAAATGCTAACTGTGGTAGCGGCTACAAACGGGGCTGAACCTGAGAACCGGATCCTGCATCATGAAACGATGCAGCATAGGAAGTATGTGATCAGTATGTGGAATGTACTGAGTATGCAAGGTAAGTAAAAACACTTTGATAACAAAATCAGCTAATTCTAGTCATACATATATATAATAAACTTTGAGAGTAAGTGGGAGGACACATGCATTAATTTTGAAATTGAACTGTATCACAACGTGCTCATGCATGGCTTTAAGAACATCATGACTGATTCGAATGACTCAAAGCTAAATCATAATATTTATATCAAAAGCTGAATAATGAGTCAAACCTTGCTTTCCCAACATGCATGCAGAAGATAATCATCATGAGTAATGGATATGCAAATTCAAATGATATAGACAATGGGAGACTCATCACTTAACCGGCATACCACGATAGAGCTTACGTGGTCCCAACTATCACACTCAAGTGGGTAGAGCCGTCCATAACCTTTTCAGGGCGATGGACGATACCATGATATTGATACCAAGCTCAAAGGGCCAATCGGGCAAAGAATAGCTCACAAGGGAGGTCCCAACAATATAATAGAATCAATACGACGTTGGCGCGTAGTTCTGGGGCGTAGGGTAGTTTACCCTTGGCCAGCTCGATGCTAGACTCTTCTCCCAAAACATGCAACAATCTACATCATATAAATACGAAGCTCAACATCGTCTAGTGGCGAAGCTCAACATGAAGTCATGCATAAGCTCAACATTGTATGAAACGAAGCTCATTATGAAATCATGCATGCATTAGACATCATATAAATATGAAGTTCAACAATGTCATCTCGATAAAGCTTAGAATGAAATCATGCTTAGACTCAACATCATGCAAAATGAAGCTTGATGACAACATACATCTCAATTATTAAATTCATACATATGAGAAGCTTTATTACGACACATGCCACAAGCTCAAGGATAGTGGGAGGCTTTCCTCTAAATCATGTGGTAAGACTACTTTAAAATTATCACTCCATTATCATCAAAATAGGGACCTTACCCAAAACCTTATCATGCTTGAACCCATTCAAATCATTTGAAAACATTATAATTTGGGAGGTTTCACTCCAAAATGAAATATTATAATCAATTCAATAAAATCAACATTCATACTCAACATTGGTCACTATCCCAAAGCTTCATCCTACATGGGTCTATTTAACCTTCTTTGAAAACATCATCAAAATCACGGGTAAGATTGAAAACATGCTTTTCATCATCTGTTCCCTCATCATCTATTCCCTCATCATCATAGGAACTCCCCACACATGGGCATTTTAGATTCAGTTTTTAGAAAAATAATTTTTGTAAAATAAATTAAGATAGAATTCGCCCAAGCTTAATAAATCATCAATATCAACTCGATTAATCATACCCATGAGTAGAAAGGTAGGAATCATGAAATTGAGTGAAAACCCATATTTGATCATCACAAATAAGTCACAAATTAATAAGGAATGGGAATGGGCGTGGAAGAAAGCACCCACTCAGAGCCTTACATACCTAGGATTGAAGAATCTTATCTCTTCCTAATTACCCAGCTGAGATTTCCCTTGAAATCCGTGAATTTCTCCTCAATTTCCCCCCTTCAAGCTCTCACCCTTGCATGCATGAAGAAAATGGCCTAGATGGGTTTATCTCAGCGTAAAACCCTCTATTATGAGCTCAAAACAACGGAGTATAGGCCCTTAGAACTTAGAAATTACGGAAAAGCCCTTACTGAAATCGCTGAAAATAACCTTCAGGGGGTCCTAACGGACGACCTGATGACTCGTTACTAGGGCTCACGATCCATTTGATCACTTGTCACATACACTGCCTCATCATTCAATAAATTTCCACTAGCTTGGTAACGGCTAACCTAACGGGTCGTTAGGACTGACGACGACTCATCGGGTGCCACCCGCCAGGTACATTGGATAAACCTAGTTAACTTTCCCCGAGGCCAACCAATAACTGACTTGACGACTCGTGGTGACTGACCACGAGTCATTATATCCCTCGTGAGGACCTCGAGTCCTCCAACATCTCAGGACTTCCCTACGAGCCACCTGACGACTCATTATGCCTCCTCACGAGTCGTCAAGTGACCCGTTCTGCAACTGCTGCAACTTTTCTAGTTTTTCTCCTGATTCACTTTCGGGTCCGATTCTTGAATTCTCAGGGTATAACAATATCTCTCCCTTGGGAACATTCGTCCTAGAATGTTATAAACAACAGAAAACCCAAAAACAACAATCACTACATATATATATATATGCTAATCATTTACTTTCAAACCGAAAACTGATGGAACGACCACCCCCAAAGAGAACCATATAGCTGGTCAAAGTTCAGAAATCATACACACACATACACACACACACACATACATATATATATCATAAAACAAACTTATTCGAATGAATTGCACATGAAAAACTGAATAGAGGTTTAGGGAAAAATTTGATACCTCAAACTGAAGATGAGCCGGTAGAGAACAAATGGGGGTATTTTGGCCATCATATCTGTTTCGGCCTCCCACGTAGCTCCTTCAACATGCTGATTCCTACATAAAACCTTAACTGAAGCTACATGGGGGCATTTTTCCATCATATCTCTGCTTTCGGCCTCCCACGTAGCTCCTTCCTAACATGCTGATTCCTACATAAAACCTTAACTCAAGCTACCTTTTTATTCTCTTGATCTTGGGCATATTTATATGCCCAAGTGATACTCAAAAGTATCGTTTTGTCTTAATTTCCTAACAATGTTTGTACATTCTCATGCAAACTGTAGGAAAGTGTGAATTATACTAACCAACATGATTAGCGTTGTTTCTAAGGAAAATGTACTTTTTATGGAGCTAAGATGCATGTTGGGAGGAATCGGAAATGGACTCGAAGCGAGCAAGGAAATGGCCAAGGAAAAGCAGGAATAAAGAGGCTCCGCGATGGGAGCCGTGTCACATTGCCATCGCGGGACGATTCGTCCGGGAGGATATAATTGGCAAAATTTCCGCAGAGGGTCCGTGCCGTGCCGTGGCACGTTGACCAATCACCGGAACTTGACATTCCAAAGGGAAGGCGTTCGCACCGTGCCACGTTAAGCCTGCATGCCGTGCCACGTTGGGGATAATTACCTGGACGACCAAATTCCGAGAGCTTACGTTGCACCGCGGTCACTGCAGGCAGCGTTCACGCACTCCGTGACACGCTGCTTGTTATTCCGGAAAAAATTCCACCAAAGATAAATAGAACACTTAGGTTCATTTTTAATTATTCTCACTTGGTGGAGCAAGAACGTGGGTTAAGGTATAGCTGAGGGACGAAAATCCGAGGTTTTTCTCTTCTCCTTTCTTTCAATTATTTTATGATTTACACTCATTTAATGATGTTTAATCCATAAATGAGTGACTAATTTCACTTCTTTCTGCCGAGGTTAGGAGCAATGTATTGAAATGTGATTGTTGGATCATTTGGTTTTTTTTATCTTTCTTCCATGGTTGTTCTATTAATTTTCGTTCTTACGTATTAATGTTTGACCAATGCCGATGTAAATCTAAAAAGTCCGGTTTCACCCGAGAGGAGCATGAAATTGGAAAGTTGTGAATTAATAGGATAAGATCTTTTTCTTAGTTTGGAAAAATTGAGAATTGATTTACCTTCGATAGAGATATACCCGAAAGTCATATTAGTCAAGTGTGGAATCTGGGCTGCATGGCTAGAACATGAATTGCTTCTTATCACGTAAATGTAGGTGGAAGGTTTATGATTCTTAAGTTGGGTTAAATACTTAATCCATAGGCATAAGTTCCGACTAGCAACCGGAGAAAAGATTAACCAACCTGTATCGATAATTAATTTCATGTTCATTTTAGCCCAACATGCTCACATTCATAGTTCGCATCACTTGTATATTTATTTTAGACTTAGTATAAAATTAAAACCATAAAATAAAATATAAAACTAAATTTGCTTGTCCGCTGAGTTTACAAAGAATTGATAATTGAGCAGATTTTGCCGAGTCTCAGCCCTCAGGGATCGATACTTGGCTTACTTGAGCCATTTACTCCAGCCAGTTTGAGCTCAGCTTGCTTCCCTTCCGCCGCTTCCTCAAATTCTCCGGGATCCCGCTCTCGCCTCGTCGATCCTCTCAAGTTTCTTATCCCGTTGAAGCGCTATGAATCGTTTTCTCCAAAAGATCGAGCTTACCTCATATCTCACCAATCTTTTCTCATGAACTCCGAATCATTTGCTTCAAATTCTCCAATCATTCTTGCCGAGAGATGCTATACAGAAGAAATCAATGCCCAGAAAAATAATAAGACTTAGTCTCATTACCTGAGGGAAAGAAGCCATTGGCCGCAAAGTGGATTTACAAGATCAAGCATAAAGCAGATGGCTCCTGTGATAGATACAAGTAGATTAGCAGCCGAAGGATTCCTTCAAGAATATTGAGTCGAACCCTTTCCTTACAACCAAGTGGCCCAAGGGCCCCCTTAGAGATAGGGAAAACATTTTTTTCAGGTTGCTAAACACCATTCGTGGCATTCTTGCCTTGGCTGCAATCAAAAGCGTGGCCTTATTTCAATTCTGACGGAAGAATAGAATGCCTTTCAACAACATAAGGGAAGGGGGCAAGAATAAGTTTCTGTCTGTACCTTCCTCCAACTCCAGGCTTCTCTTCTCCTTGGAATCCTAACGGTATGCAAGCTCAAGAAAGCGATGAGGTTACGGCTTCCCAAGAAGCTAAAGTGTGCACAAGAGCTTGGTTTGAAAGGTGACAACAACATGTATCGTTGGGGATTTCCGGGCAAAAATCATCGCATATTCCTCCGATTCCTTATAAAAGATATTCAGTCCGTTAGAATAGAAGTTAAAGAGGGTATTTATGCTCGTCGTGTTCTTTATATGGACATCCGAGGCCGTGGGTCCATTCCCTTGACCCGTATCGATGAGAATTTGACTCCACGAGAAATTGAACAAAAGCAGCCGAATTAGCCTATTTCTTTGCGTGTACCAATCAAGTATTTTGAGAAATTGAGAATCGAACGTTCATTCAATTAAAGAAAACTTATATAAAGAGTGACTTTATCTCAATAATAATAACACAGGGAATCCCGAAAATTTAAAATTGCAACCTTGAGAAAACAAATGAAAATAAAAATTCTTTTGTTCTCAAAACATCTTGTGAGTCTTCTTTCTTTTCAATTATAATCGATGGAATCGAATTCCTTTCGCTACATAAAGAATAATCGATTTGAACACGCCGTAAGAACCGAAATGTGACAATATTCTTTTGACACATGTAAAGTGATGGAAAACAAAGAACATCTTTTACATAATTAAAGCTTATCAACTTTTGGAAAATGATAAAAAGAAGTATAAATTCCTATTCTCACTCCAAAAAATGCTCCCTAATGAACTGGACACTCGGGTGGGTTTCTACGAACAAAGAAAAGTAATAATCTGAATAAGGAATTTTTAAATCGACTTCTGAAGTTCTGCATAAGGAATCAGTTAAAAGATGGATGAAATTGCAAAAAAGACTCATGGGAAGTAGACTTATACCTTAGAAGTGATACAAACCTTGAATAGGAAAACGAAGATGGGTGGATCTACGTACCTCTAGAATAGAAGCTAGAGAACCTAATCAAGAAGAGTCTTGGTTCGAAGTATGTGGCTTGTTCGACCACGTACTTGCGTGTAGTCATCTCGTAGCAACAAAAGTTTTGGCGCCGTTGCTGTGGACTCCGGCAATTGGCGAAATTTTTTTCTTAAAGTGTTAGTTTGCTATTTTTTATATTAGTGTTGACAACTCCGTCTTAGTCCGTATTTTACAGATATCGATTCTCGTCGAACACTGGGCAAGAGACAAAGAGCCGGTGGACCCATCCTTAGAGCCTGGAAGACAATTCCATTGCCAACGAGAGAGAAGCTCTAGAGAGAACACCGGCAAATGTTTCAGACAAACAATCCTAGAGCAACCTCAATGTAATCCACTCACTTGTGCGGGCAATGTTAGTGCCCGAAGAAATGGCATCTAGGCCTGCCTTCGCGATGTGGCAATCCCACATGCTAGCAATGCACGTCTAGCATTTGCAAAGCCGAGCCAGAGGGAGGTTCGAGCTTAAACATAACATGGTGCAATTAAGCGCACACAAGCTGCGCTCATGTCTCCCTCACGAGGATCCACAACATCTTCAAAATTTTTGAGATAAGTGACACTTACATTCTACTGAGTGTCAATGCATTATGTCAGTTTACATTGTTCCCATTTTCACTTTTTGGGGAAGCCAAAAGGTGGTTGAAAGCCGAGCCACCCAATTCTATCACCATGTGGGATGATCTTGCAAAGAAGTTCTTGATCCTGCTTCTTTCCATCCCAGAAAATGTAGCCAAGACTTAGAAGTCAAATTCTAAGTTTTAAACAAAGAGAAGGGGAGAATCCGTATCGCTTCGGGAGAGATTCAAATCGCTGTTGCGGGATTGTCCTCATCACCACCAATTCAATGATGTGCTGGTGCACATTTTTATAGAGGGTTTGGAACCCCACAAAAAATTTTGCTAGACTCAAAGAGTCGGGACAAGCATTAGAAAAGACTTATGAGTGAGCCGTATACTTTGTTAAATCGTATTTCGGAGGTAACTGGAGTGGAATGCGGACTCTTCAAGGGGAGGAGCAAGGAAAGCACTGGAGTCTTAGAAGTGGATGGTTTTACGCCTATCGCCGTACGTATAGCCGCGTTAATCAACTCAACACCCACTTCAAGAATACGAGCACACCGCCTCAAGCCCCAAGAATGCAAGCAAACAGATTTGGTGTGAAGTGTGTGGAGTAATGAACACTGCCCGAGTGTTGTGGAGCAAATCCCGACTTACCGAACTTTGTCAAGAATGCACAAAGGAATAATCACCAATATTATGGTAACAACTACAATTCTAATCGGAGGAATCACCCGAATTTCTCTTGGGGTAGCAACAACCATCGTGCGTAGTTCGAGCCGGTTGCAAAAGGAATCAAGGAGGACAGCAGAAGTATCGGGCCGCAAAGATGCAAAAACAATGCCCCTCCTCCACCACCATCACCCATCATTGAGGAGATGTTCAAGACTACATATCTAACCAAGCTCAATTGTAGGTTGATTATGTTAAATTGGCAACATGTTAAGAACAATCAATAGCTACCAAGGCGCCTGGAGTATCGCTTGGGCAATTTGCCGGAGCCCAAAACACTGTGCCTAGAGGAGGACTTCAAAGCATACCTTGACCCCAACCCTGCTGTGTGAACGCAGTTGGATCACAAGGAGTGGCTTGAATTCTGAAGAGGAACCGTGAAAAGACTACCTTAACAATGGAGCAAACAGTAAACGGAAAGGAGCAAAGTGATGAGAGGGGGGAAGAAAAGAATGCCGAACCGTAAAGACTCCACCCCCTGCCTCAATGATTAAAGAAACACAAGGAGGGAGGAATGTTTCAAAAGTTCATGGAGGTTCTTAAACAGTACACATTAATCTTACCTCTTGTCGAGATGTTTTGTGAGGCCGAAGCACGCAGCACACACATTTGGCTGAACAGTGCGGTGTTGACCGAGTATGCCACTAAGGGCTCTTACGGAGGAGTGCACCTTCCTGACATAGAACAAATTTCCCACAAAACTCAAGGACCCCGGGAGCTTTACAATACGATAATAATCAAGTGCAGTATTCGAGCCGCAACATGGATTTGGGATCGAGTATTAACTTGATGCCGAATTCTGTATTCAAGAAGTTGGGGCTAGGGAGTCCTAGACCAACAATAGTGATCTTTCAGCTCGCTGACGCTCCTTGGCAAGACCGTATGGCAAGGGAGGACGTGCTAGTGCAAGCTCCGCCTCCCTTATCTTCCCGTAGACTTTGTTGTGCCGACTTCGAGCCGACGCGGAAGTCCCATTTATTTTGGGATGGTCCTTTTTGGAGACCTGTGAGCAGATGAGATGTAGCTGTGGTAATGAATCATGCGAGCACACGACAAGGTGGAGGTGTTCGATGTGTACAACGCCACCAAGCTCCCGACCGTGTACGAGGAACTCTCGGCATCAACGTGCTTGAGCAAACCGATGCTGCTCAGTGGCATTGAGACACGAGAGTTAAGGGGGAAACCCCGACTGTGGGTAAGCTTGACAGGTGAGGACGTGTTCATGAGAAAACGTCCGTCGCCTTAGGGGCGGAATGAGCGTAAAGGACGTCTTCGAGCCGCGATGGTAAACCAAAGGGCCGCACTGAGGCAACCCGTGAATTTATTGTATTATAAATGTACGTGATAATTGAAAAAGAAAAAAAGGAAAAAAAAGAAAAGATTAAAAAAAAAAAAATTGTGTAAAATATAAAAATAAAATATTGTGTTGTGTTTTTTTTAAACCTTGGGATTCTAACCGATTTCGTTGTAAGATAAATTTCGTGCTGAACTGAGGCAAAATGCAAAGAATCGCAAAGGAAAAATCGAGGCGAGATAAAAAAGATTAAAAGGTGGCAAAACAGCTGAGCCCACACGTCGGCCAGGTCACTGAGGAGGACCTCCGCTGCTAATTCTCCGTGACACGTTGAAGGCAATTCCGAAATTTGTTACAAATTCCAGTATCGCTCACAAGGAGTTGAGCTCCATGTCACTTGAGGGGGTGCCCGCGTTACCCTCCGTGACACGTTGAAAGTTATTCGCTGGGCCGGGTCACACCGGGTCACCGGGTAACACGCGCGAAACCCCACTTTTTAACCCCCGATTTCCCTCATTTTCATTTTTCATCCTCCGCGGCCAAACCTCCCAAAATCCCTTCTCCCTCAACGTGCCACTGACCTAGGGTACACAATTTTGTCAAGTTTTCTTCCGTTCATCGAATTCAAGGTATGTTCTTCAACTCTATCTCAATTTAGCCTAATTTTTCATTTTAGCATGAGATGTGAGTGCAAACCTTACCCTAGGTAGAAATTGAGCTTAAATTCATGCAAGTTATCGTTGATTGATGTCGTAACATCATTGTGGATTGTGTGAACCGATAAATACATAAGCTTGATCGATTTTGTAAAATTTAGCTAGGCTTGAATTTGAATATGAAAGGAGAAAAATCTCATGAATTATGAAATTATTGTTTGGGTTGTGCATGTGAGTGAGATGAGTTGGTTGTGCTCACCGGTAATATGCCGAAGACCGACTTGATTTTCTAGTATTGGAAATGGTGATATGCAAGAAATGGGTGAATTGCATAGGCTTCTTGTGTAGATAACTAGTTTTTCTTTTTTTTTCCTTGCTAAGTGCTCAGATAAAATTGTGATCGATGGTAATGTCGTGATTAGTTGTAATGGTCTCGAGTAGTACAAAAGTAACTTACACCGTCGAATTCTCCGCACGCACGAGGTATGCGTTGTTTGTGTGTTTTTGTCTCTGCTTTTTGTTTATGTAAAGTAGAAATAAGTATGTTCTTGTCATAATGCGATAATTGTGGCTAAATACTAAGTGTGGGGTGGCCTAGCCTAACCCAACCTTAGTCGAAGCTAATTTAAATTGTCCGACATTGGGATTGTTCGCTTTAATCGAGCAGAATGATGTCGAGTGTGCAAGACAAAGGGAAGGGGCCATCTACATCGGGCGCCGAAGAAAAGGATCGATCGAACAATACCCCAATGCCACTGGTTCCACGCGCTCAACGCCGCTACTAACCCGATGGGCAGACCGAGGAAGGGAAGAAATGGTTCACAAAGCATAAGGAAAACAAGTACTTCCCGAGGAGCACACGGGTAAAGGGAGCCGCAGCACGAAGTTCCTCGAATTGTCCACCGGACACACCGCCTAATGAGATTCATCTTTGAAGAGCCCAAGAGTGCACCGCACTTGATTCGGGAGTTCTATGCAAATTGAACCCGACGAGCCCGTAGTCACACTATCAAAATAAGGGGACAAATTGTCACTCTTGAGCCTCATCACCCGAATGCCATCTTGGGGCGCGTAACACAAACACCCATGTACTCCTACAGATGAATATTACCCACCACATGGATACTCACGCACCTTGTGTGGAGCTCGTTCAACAACACTGGGGCAGGTATAAGGAGAGGGCTACCATCGACATTGCCCACTACGTATGAATGTGGAAGCGTAACTGGCCGAAAATAGAGGCTCTCTACTGGACCTCGGTGCACATGACATGTCACCCGGGATCACGCGTGTGCTTGGTGTGGCGCCCCGATGAAAGGGCTGGAGATCAATGTTGGGGCGGTGATCATATCCGCCATGAACAGAGCCCGTTTGCATCAAGGGCACAAAAGACGGTTTGGTGGTTTGCCGACCACGTTCCGGAGGGGCCTAGATGTTGAAGAAGCGGCCCCGGGATTACATCCCGCTAGACAGAGAGGCGGCCGTGGACATCACAAAGACTAAGGCACTGACCACCACTGCCGCTTGAGCACTAGCCGAGCGACATGTCGGATGATCACATGGCCTCGTATGTTCGAGATGCAGTATGCTCCAACAGGCATAGGTGGGAGGCCTGGGCGACAGAGGATGAGCCGTGCAACCCGACCTAAACTACCCTTTCGGCGAAAATGCCAGTGGCTCTATGCCTGTGGCCCAAAATTTCTTTGTATTCCGGGATGATGATGTCCCCACTGATGAGGAGACACGTCAAGAGGATTCCGATGTTGAGTCGAAAGAGTGACGACGGGAGAGATTCAGACATGGAGATGAGGCAAGGGGGTACCCAATGAAGAAGTGGAATACTTTGATTGATCGGGGAGTTTCACCACCACTTGTTTGTGCTTTGTTGATCGTATGAACACCGGGACAAGACCATGAAGGGTGGGTGGGGAGAGAAGTAGGGGTGGTGCTGTTTTTTTGCCTCTTGATTTATATTCATGTTCTGTTGTGCTTGAAAAATTTTTGTGAGCCATATTTTGTGTGTATGTTTCGTATTGTAAATAATTATTTAAAGTTTCATATGCCGTTGAATGTTGTTAGCTAGTGTGTAAATATTTTTTTTTCATCAAAAACTGGCCGATATTTTTAAAAATTTCGTAATTATTTTTATGATTGGATTTCTCGGTGTTTGCTTTCTAGCTCTTTTACCGAGAAGAGTCCCTTGAACCGGTCGAAATAGTGACCGCTCCCCTATGATATTTAGATTGACTAATTCATTTTATGGAATGTGTGGGCTGGATAGGAGTAGCTTTTGTCTTTCATTTTTTGTTTGTTTGGTTGTATCCATGCGTGTTGTTATTCTATGGTTACGAAATTCCTGTTACGTGTTGTACATGATAGTTAGAATGCAAAGGTGATTCGTATGAAAGCATGCTACTTTGTACATATGTTGAGATGCCTAGCCATAATCTCGATTCTGCAGATTGAGGCTTAATGTTTGAATTATTGTAATTAGCCGTATCAAGAGCCGTGAATATTTCCTGAGTTGAGCATGTGCAATGAGTGTCTAGTGAGGTTTCGATTATTCCATGCTATTTTGAAGTGTCTAGAACTTGCCTAGCGTGTGTACGAAACGAAATGAAGGGAAGCAGTGTAGGAAAGGATGTGTGTGCTTTGTTTTAACTTCTAAAGTTTTTTCTTTTCATACCCACCTCGAATGTCAAATCCTAGTTAGCCCATCGAGCCTTAGCCTATTTTTGTTTCTTTTGTGAAAAGGTGTAAACCAAGCTTAACCCTTCCTTTCCATTGTCCAGAATTTGAATCCATT
Source organism: Datura stramonium (assembly GCA_018107945.1). Lineage (NCBI taxonomy): Eukaryota > Viridiplantae > Streptophyta > Magnoliopsida > Solanales > Solanaceae > Datura > Datura stramonium. The sequence goes on along the minus strand of JACEIK010003591.1, from coordinate 28,359 downwards.
AAATTTCTCTCTTAAGCGCCAAGAGAAAAAAATAATTGTCCTACGTTGTCAAGGAGTGAAATGGTGAAAAGAAGAAAAGAAAGGAGGAAAAAGCAAAGTTATGAAAGTAAGAAAAAGAAATTAAAGGTGCACGGTCTGGATGGAAGAAAATAAAGATGTAACTAATCTTTGCTGTTTAGTCTGTGTGCTTAAAGAAATGGGGGATAGAAATAAAGAAAGACTTCAAGAATGGGAGGAGGAAGGAAGAAATAATGCCCATAATGTGATGGGATGTATTGAAAAAGCGCTTAAGGATGCTAGTTGCTATTATTGGTTAGCCCAATATATACTAGTTCCGTAGCTACATTACAACCCGTTAAGTCCTACGTGATCTTACATCACGCGTCCTTATATTAGTGGAGTAATACACTAGAGGCAAGCCTATGGTTCATGACACGATGTACGTGAATTCTTTTGGGAGAGAGTGAAATGGTGTGTATATGCCCCTGCATGAAATGTTTTACAGTTCATGTGATTAAAAGGGGGAATTTCTCTTGTGTTGTGAGAGAACATGCTTGACGAAAGGTTGAATTTCGTGTTGATATCTTGACAATAGCCAATTTGCATGAGTTTGCCGACATATCGAGAGTCGATTCTGAGTCTAGGGGTCTTGATATGTTAAATGTCATCGTAATGATGATACTATGCATGTTTTCTTGATGATTTGTTATGTAAATAATCTAGATAACCGTGAGTTCTGATTGTCGAGCCAAAGTAGCCATGATGGGGTGTCAATTGCATGAGGTGTAAGATTATTGTTCGAGGACGAACAAGATTTTAAGTGTGGGTAAGTGATCTTGGGCATATTTATATGCCCAAGTGATAATTAAATGCATCGTTTTTGTCTTTATTTCCTAACAATGTTTTGTATATTCTCATGTAAATTGTAGAAAGTGTGAATTTATACTAACCAACATGATTAGCGCTTGTTTTGGTGAAAATATACTTTATGGAGCTAAGATGCATGTATGGAGTGAATCGGAAATGGACTCCTAAGCGAGCAAGGAAATGGCCAAGGAAAAACAGTGGAACAAAGAGGCCCGCGATGGAGCCGTGTCACGTTGCCATCGCGATGCATTCTTCCTGTGAGGATTTAATTGGAAAATTTCCAGAGAGGGTCCGCGATTTAACCGTGGCACGTTGCCAACACCCGGAACTCTGACATTCCAGCTGAAGGTGCGCGTTTGCACCGTGTCACGTTAAGCAAGTCTCGCGCTGCATGTCGTACACGTTGGGGATAATTACTCGGACGGCCAAATCTGCAGAGCTTCCGCGTTTGCACCATGTCACGGAGGCAAGGTTCGATGCACTCCGGTGACACGTTGCTTGTTATCTCTAGAAAATTCCCACCAATATATAAATAGAACACTTGTGGTTCATTTTTAATTATTCCGACTTGGTGGAGCAAGAACGTGGGTTACAAGGCCTGAGGGACGAAAATCCGAGGGTTTCTCTCTCTATTTCTTTCTCCTTTCTTTCAATTGTTTGTATGATTTACACTCATTTAACGATGCTTAATCCACAAATGAGTGCCAATTTCAATTTTGCCGAGGTTAGGAGCAATTGTATTGAAATGTGATTGTTGATCATTTGGTTTTATCTTTCTTCCATGGTTGTTCTATTAATTACAGTTTCTTACCGCATCAATGTTTCTGGTTTGGCCACATGTAAACGTAAAACCGCTTACTGAGAGATGCGAATTGGAAAAGTTGTGAATTAATAGGATATGATCTCTCCTTAGTTTGGAAAAATTGAGAATTGATTTACCTTCGTGGATAGAGATATACCTGAGTCGTATTAGTCAAGTGTGGAATCGGTTTTGTATGGCTAGAACATGAATTGCTTCTTATCACAAAATGTAGGTGGAAGGTTCATGATTCTTAAGTTGGGTTAAATACGAGAGTTTAACTATAGGCATAAGTTCCGACTAGCAACCTGAGAAAAGATTAACCAACTTGTATCGATATTAATTTCTCTACATGTTCGTTTTAGCCTCAAAGATGCTCACATTCATGGGCCTCAGATCACTTGTATATTCATTTAGACTTAGTATAAATTTAGATAACAAAATATAAAAACTTTTCTTTAAATTGCTGTCTCGCTTTTTGAGTTACAACAATTGACACTTGAGTAGATTTTGCCCCGTAGTCCGCCTCCCCGTGATCGATACTTGGCTTACTTGAGTCGTTTTACTACTTGTTCGACCACGTGCACTTGCGTGTAGTCATCCGTAAAGTACCGAACATTCCTCGCCTCTCCAAAATTGTCTATCCAAAATTTTGACTAGAACTTTCTCATAACCGAGATCGCCACACCAACGCCCGGCTCATTGGAACCACCAAGGCCGGGTCACCCAAGCACCCTTCAAAAGCGACATGGAACACCTGGATGAACTTAAGCCAATTCTAAAGGCAAGTCGAACTCATACGCCTGTAGTCTACCAACTCTCCTCACAACCAGACATGGACCAACATAGTGGGGACTCCGAGTTTACCTTTCTTTTCGAACCTACATGACTCCCTTCATGGAGATACCTTTAGAAACACCCATTCATCTACATCAAACTCCAAATCTCTTTCTTTCCTTACATCCGCATACGATTTCGACGACTGTAGCGCTTTGAACCCTGTCCCTATCAATTGAACTTTCACCATCACCTCATGAATAGAGTTTGACCTAATTATGGATGCCCCCACCAAACTCTAACCATCCGACGGGAGATCTACACCTCGCCCCTAGAGGGCCTCGAATGGTGCCATATGGATACTAGAGTGGTAACTATTAATATAAGCAAAACCTCATTAAGGGCAAAATGATCTTCCTAACTACCTTTGAAATCCATCACACATGCCCTCAACATATCCTCAAGAGTCCGAATGGTTTGTTCTTCTTGGCCGTTCGCTTGAGGGTGAAAAGCCGGTGGCTAAGCTTAACTTGAGTCCCAAGCTCTTTTGAAACGAACACCAAAATTGAGAAGTAAACCTGAGTACCTCGATCCGAAATAATAGAAAAATCCGCACTCCATGAAGCCGAACCAACCTCAGATATACAACTTAGCATAATCGCCCGAATCCATGGTCTTGACCTAGGAAGTGTAGCAAATTTCTGGTCAACTCCGTCCACCACAACCTAAATGGAGTCGTATTTCCCATGAGTACGAGGTGACCTTTAATGAAGTCCATATTTATTTATTCCTACTTCCAAGTGGGGATGGAAATATCCTGAAGTACACCTCTAGGTCTTTGATGCCTCTAAGCTTACTTGCCGAAACGCTTGACACTTTGCTACGAACTCCGCAATGTCCTTCTTCATATCACCCCACCAATAGATTTCCTTTGGAAAACCTGATACATTTTCGTGGATCCTAGATGAATAGAATATCCGGTACCACAGCCTCATACAATATCCGAACTCAAATTTCAACGTCCGAAACACATAGCCGTCCCTGGTATCGTAGCACACCATCTTTTACTTGGGAGAAAACCTCCACCTTATGATTCCGCACCACCTCCTTCAACTTCCTCAATTTGGATCCTCATCTTGCCCGGATTTAACATCAACTACAAAAAGGACTCCATTCACCCATTATGCACAACAACACCGCCATCTGGCCGAATCGATCGGCCTAACTCCCATCTTTGCAAGCCGGTCAACATCCTTCTACCAACTCTTTTCCTTCCCCGTCCACACGACACACTCTCCATTGAGAGCCTACTAAGCGCATGCTAAATCACATTAGCTTTGCCCGAGTGGTAAAGGACACTCATGTCATAATCCTTAAGTAACTCCAACCACCTCCTTTGCCGCAGATTTAGATCCTTCAGAAAACATATTGAAAGCTCTTGTGGTATGTAAATACATCCACATGGGACCCCGTACAAGTAATTCCTCCATATTTCAATGCAAACACCACCACACCAATTTAAGATCATGGTTCGAGTAATTCTTTTCAAGCACCTTCGCTGTCGAGAGGCATAAGCCATCACCCTCGCCGCATCAATACACATCCAAGTTCAACTCGAAGCATCACAATACACCACAAAACCATCGTTATCCCTGCTAGGGTCAATACCGGTGCCGAGGTAGTCGCAGCTTCAACTTTGAAAGCTTTTCTCACAAGCCTCCGACCACCGGAACTTCACCTTTTTCGAGTCAACTTAGTCAAAGGCGCTCGCAATGAAAGAAACCCTCAACAAATCTCCGTGAGTAGCCTAAGCCCAAGAAACTTTGAATATCCGAAAGATCCACTGTTTGGGCCAATTCTTCACCGCCTCGATTTTCTGGAGAGTCTACTTTATGCCTTTGCTAGACACCACATGGCCTAAGAATGCACTTAGTCCAACCAAAACTCACACTTGCCGGACTTTTCTTGGCTGGCCCTTTAGGTCCGGAGTACTACTTCTAAGTGAGCGCATGCTCCTCCTCGCTCCGAGAGTATACCAAAATGTCATCAATGAACACGATCATGAACATATCCAAATATGGCTTGAACACCCTATTCTAAGATACATAAAAGCTGCAGGAGTATTCTAGTCCAAAAGACATAACTACAAACTCATAATGACCATACCGTGTCCCGACGCTACGGATACTCCGAACTCGAGACGATGATACCAGATCCGAGATCTATCTTCTAGAAACACTTCACACCCCAAGTTGATCGAATAAATCATCGATCCCGGGTAAGGATACCCGTTCTTGATAGTGGCTTGTTCAACCGTTGATAATCAATGCACATACGAAGGGAATCATCTTTCTTCCAAAAAAATAGTACGTGCACCCTACGTGGGACCGACTCCGATCTAATGAAACCCTTATCTAGTAAATCCTTTAACCGATCCTTCAACTCTTTTAGCTCGGGCCGGAACCATCCTGTAGAGTGGAATTGATATAGGCTACGTATCGTGAAGGAGGTCAATATCGAAATCAATCTCCCCAAGCCAGAGGGATACCTCGAAAATCATCAGGAAATACCTCGTAATACTCACGCATTTAACAAAAGATCGATAGTTGGGGTTTCTGACTCCACGTCCTTAACCCTAACTAGGTGATACATGAAACCCTTAGAAATCATCTTCTTGGCCTTGAGGTAGGAAATGAAGCTTACCTACAGCACAAATCGAACTATCCTTCCATTCTAAGATTGGCTCACCCTAGAATCTAAACTCTACCTAACTGTCCTATAGTTAATGGAAGCATAACAAGCATACAACCAATCCACGCTAAGAATAACATCAAAATCGGTCATGGCTAACTCTATCGATCTCGCGAGGGACCTTATGGAGAACCAAGATCTAGCAATCTTATACACACGTCTAGCTATAATCGAAATACTCACTGGAGTAGAAACTGAGAAGGATTTTGAAAAGACATCGGACTCGGGACCAAGCTACTAGCAACATAAGGTGTCACAAAGGACAAGGTGGCCCTTGGATCTAATAATGCATAAACATCAAGATGGAAGACTCGACACATGCCAGTAACAATGTTCTGAGAGACCTCCTACTCCCCGGACGGATGCTAGGGCATAGAATCGCTCTGGCCGCCGATCGCCAACCGCACCGGTAGATGCCCCCGATGTGCCGAGCAGGGTGGGGCAAACAGCTAGAAGTTGGGCCATGGCCCGCAACTTGATCTTGTATCACCGCTGACAATCTCAAGAATGTGTCCGGTTGCTCCGCACCCGAAAAACGCACTCTGAAGGTTAGTGATCTCGGGCATAATTACATGCCCAAGTGATACTTTATAACTTAGTTTTGCCTAGTTTATGTATTTAATTATGTACATTTTCATGCCTTTTTATATAAATGATGAGAAATATTAACCAACATGATTAGTCCATATTTTTGAAGGAAATAATGCATTGGAGGACCCAATCCATGAATCGGGTGAAGTGGAGGAATGGTATCGTGAGCGAAACACCAAAGTTGGAATAAATCGGGCGATTTCCGCAGGGCTTCCACGATACCCACTACTTTGAGGCAAAGTAGCTCCGCGATACACTCCGTGTCACGGAGGCGTTGCTCCATGATACACTCCATGTCACGGAGGTAGTGCTCCGCGATACACTCCGTGCCACGGAGCCATTCCACGACAAGCATAATTTTGCACAATTCTCATTTACTATAAATTGGTCCCTTAGCTCCTTAAAACGAAAGTCAATATTTATTTCTCGAAAACTGCCAAGGAGTGAGGAGAAGTGGGAGAACTCACCTAGGGTTCATCAATTTCATCTTCTCTTCTACCAACTCTTGTAAGCATGTTAGTTTATTAATGTTTTCTTGTAATTATATTTAACATGAGTGGCTAGAACCCTCCTCTAGGCTGGCTACAAGATATGATTGTGATTTCGCGATTTTGTTTTGGCTTGGGTTATTGATTGTTGTTTTGTCTTACATTGTTAATTATGGTTGTTTTTATGATTGATCACCCTGAAAACACACATGTTACGTAGGTAAATGCTTGAGAACGCAAACCAGGGGCAAGAACAATAAGAATGTAGGAATGTGTTCTGTCTTTTGATAAGATTTTGTTGTTAGGATAGGAATATACCTAATACCTTGCTTGGTTGATAAAATGAGAAGATAGAAAAGAGAGAATTAACTTAGAATTGTACTCCACCACTTGTAAGAGTAGTTGTGAAGCTAAGTTTGGTTAAATGGTTAGAGGTACAGAAGTACCCAAATCAATGGCATAACCCCCATAAACTACATCCACGTAGTGAATTACCCACGAACTAGAAATAACATCCTCGCTCAATAATGTAGTAGTGGAATATAGTTGCTTGGGTTTGTAGGTGTCTCAGACCATGAACATGCAATTCTAATTATGTGAGACGATAATTGATAGTTTCATGCTTAAACCATTGCAAATCGTAGTATCGCATGATTATCCATCTTTAGCTCTATACTTGCTCCTTGAATTAATCAGCATTTCTTGATCACTCTCAGGAATTAATTAACCTATCGAAAACATCTATAACTAACACTTCAAGTGCATTTAATATCACACTTGAACTTTATGTTATTTAAATTGGTCCAATCTTATGGGTTCGACATCCCATCTTAAAAAGGGCCATTATATTATTTGCACGATTTGCACACTTGCGGGCACAAAAGGTTTTAAGTACCGTTGCCTAGGACTCGACGAAGTTTAGTGAATTTGTCTGTTTTGTGTGATTTTAAATTTCTAAGTGTTGAATTTTTTTTATTTATTTATTAGTTTTAGATTTATTTTATTTTTAGTTTTTAATCTGATACCCTTCTTAACATGACATCATTGAATATAAATGGGTTAAATGGTGGATACTCTTACTTTGATGAGTCTTGTCCGAATTGCGGAGGACCCCACTTGTGGCAACACCGTAACACGCAATATATGTGGTGGTTAAGATGGCCACTGGGATGGCTATCTCGAATGCATACTCCCTCCCCAAGCCCCTACTATGATCCTTCTTGTTTTATTTAATATAGGCATGATGAAAATGAGGACTTGGAATGCCAAGCTCGAATAGAAGATATGCTAAAACAGCTCCTTGAGAAAATAGAAGCAATGAAGGAGGAGATGGAAGTATCGAGAATTCAAAGAAGACGCAAATGGAGAGGCCTTGGAAATGATAAGCAAAAGTTCATGTAGATGAGGGTCGGAGCCGAAGCTTGCTCAATTGCAAGTGACAGCTTTATGCAATACTCAGGAGGGACTACAAGGAGAAGATGAGAGTGAGTTCTTGAAACAAGCTTAACTGTTGGAAGCTCCCGAGAGTCTCCATGATTGTCTCACACGTATAGCCGATCCATTCTTGAAAGAATAGATAGAGTACCTACCATTTCACATTCATGAGGAGGTAGATGCCAATGTGGAGAAGGTGTATACAAGTGAGAAAGTCAAGCAAAATGCGGTTTCGTAGTCGAGGTGTAATAGTCCACTTCAATCCTTTTTTCATTACTGAGTTTGGTTGACAACCTAGAACTAGAGTCTTCCAAACTTGTGGAGAAAGATATAGAGGGGGAACAAGCCCCATATTCTGAAATTTGCTTTGATTCTCGAAAGAAAGAATGACTTAACTTACGATTACAATAAATGCCAAAGGCGAAATCTCCGCTTGGTCTCTTACTTTTCACCACCACCCCAGGAGCATAAGAGAAAATTAGATAAGAAATTAGAGGTGAGATTCATATCCTCAAGGTGGAGGAAAAAGTGGTGAAACTTGATACGTCGTGTCGCGACGTAAAATTAGGCGTCGTTTGGGAGGCAACCCAAGGATACCATGGGCACTAATATAATTTCTTGCATTTAAGTTGATTTTATTAATTTTCTTCTTGTGTTGTTTTGGTGGTAAGTTACACGTATGGATGAAAAGCCTGAGTACCCGTGGAGGAGGAAGCTAACAAGCATGGAAGAGAAAAGTGTGGGGTCGAACACCCACTTGTGCAAAGTTGAAGAAAAGCATGCTATTATCTAGGCCAGGAGGCCTCAGCTTCTCATCCCGTTTAATTTGATGCTATGAGGACATAGCATAGATTCAAGTGTGGGGTGAGGGAAATTTCAAAATTTTTGTGCTTAACGATTTTTGGTTAATGTAATGCTTGTGAGAAATATTTGAAAATTTTTTTATGAGTCAAGCATGACTTCATCACCCGTTGTTTTTCTTTTCTAGTTTCTTTTCCGACATGAGGTCTTTGAACCGAAGAATAAAAATTTTATTTGTCTCTATATAGTGTTTTATTCATAGTTAGAGACTATTTCCGATGATGGATGGTTGATGACCTTGAGGAAATTAATCAATAGGTTTTGGTTTTTGAACCCGGAGCTAATTGATGACTTGATGTTCTTGTTATGTGCTGACATGATTGTAAGATACAAGTGTGCTAATGTTGAAGCATGTAAGAAGTGTATAACTTTATTTGAGACACCTAGGCTCTTGAATATGACTCTATGTGCTTAAAGCTTAATTTTTGCATCTTTGTGATTAGATGAGTTAAGAGTCCGTTGATGTCTTGAATTGAGCATAAAGTGGTGTGTGTAATATGTTTGAATATTCCATGTTATTGTGGAGTGTCTAGAACTTGGTTCCGGTGTGTGGTTATATAAACAAAATAAAGGATGTGGACTGTGAGGAGATGATTTAGGCATTTCTTTGAATGAGCCAAAGAAGTTAATCCTTGCCTTACCTACCTTGAATGTTGAATCCTAGTGAGCCCCATTGAGCCTAAGCCTATTCTTTGATTCTACAACATGTTTAACTTTTCTTTCATTAGCCTTGAATTTTATCCAAAACTCCTAAGCGCGTAAGAAAAAAATCCGGAAGAGTGAAGGAGTGAGAAACGGGAAAAAGGAGGTAAAGTAGCAAGTTGTAAAAGTTGAGAAAAGAAGAAAGGTGCACTTATGTGAAAATGGTTGATTATTAGTAGGGAGTAAGAAAATAAATGAATGAAAAAATTGCTTAAGTACTCCTTACTACTAAGCTGAGTGTGCTTAAAGAAAGGGGAACAAGAAGAAAAAAATTCAGGATTGAAAAGAATGAGGCGGAAGTAAGAGAAGAGATATCCTTAATGAAGGTTGAAGTTATTAAAAGCGCTTGGGGAAGATAGTCACTATTACTGCCAGAAGTACCTACCCGTCCCTTAGCTTACATTAAAACCCATTAAGTCCTACTTGATCTTACGTTCATACATCCTTAAATTAGTGAGTTAAACACTAAGGGCAAGCTTATGGGTCAATAAGCATGATGCATGTGAATTCTTTGTGAGAGCGAAATGCACTTTTATTCATATACCACACATGGTGTGATTTGAAAATTCACGAGTTAAAATGGGTAACTCTCTTGTTATAAGGGAACATGTTTAATGAAGGATAGCATTCATGTTGGATTTCGATCAGCTTGATTTTGTATGCGCGTTTAGATTGAGAGTCAATTCTTGAGGTTAGGAAGTCTTAACATAGTTGTATTTCATTTCAATGATTAAATCGTGCATGCTCTATTTTTAGCTTGCTATCTTAAACATTCATTGTAGTCGTAGCTTGAATTGTCTTGCTAAATTAGCTATGTGTAGTCTTCATATGACATGAGATAAAAGGTTTGTTCGAGGACAAACAAGACTTTAAGTGTTGGGTTGTGATCTTGGGCATAATTACATGCCCAAGTGATACTTTATAACTTAGTTTTGCTTTGTTTATGTATTTAATTATGTACATTTTCATGCCTTTTTATATAAACGAGAATAAATATTAACCAACATGATTGGCCTTTGTTTTTGAAGGAAATAATGCATTGGAGGACCCAATCTATGATTTGGTGAAGTGGAGGAATGGTATTGGGAGCGAAACACCAAAGTTGGAATAAATTGGGCGATTTCCGTGAGGGCTTTCGCGATACCCCGTGTCATGGGGTAGTGCTCCGCGATACACTCCATGTCATGTAGGCAAGGTTCGCGATACACTCCATGCTATGGAGCCATTCCACGATGTGCATAAGTTTGCACAATTCTCATTTACTATAAATAGTCCCTTAGCTCCAAAACGAAAAGTCACGATTATTTCGAAAAAACTCCCAAGGAGTGAGGGAGAAGTTGGAGAACTCACCTAGGGTTCATCAATTTCATCTTCTCTTCTATCAATTCTTGTAAGTATGTTACTAATTAATGTTTTCTTGTAATTATATCTAACATGAGTGGCTAGAACCCTCCCTCTAGGGGTGAAGCCACAAGATATGATTGTGATTTCGATTTTGTTTTGGTTTTAAGTTATTGATTGCTGTTTCCGTCTGCATTCTTAATTATGTTTTTTTATGATTGATCACCATGAAAACACACACGTTACGTGTAGGTAAATGCTTGAGAACGCAAACCTAGGCAAGAACAATAAGAATGTAGGAAGCAAGTTCTTGTCTTTTGATAAGATTTTGTGGTTAGGATAGGAATATACCTACTAATTTATTATTGATAAAATGGGAAGATATAAAGACACCAACTTATACCTTGTAGCCTCCACCACTTGTAAGAGTAGTTGTGAAGCTAAGTTTGGTTAAATGGATAGAGGTACTAAGTACCCAAATCAATCACATAACCCCATAAACCACATCCACGTAGTGAATTGCCCACTCTAACTAGAAATAACATCCTTTCACGTAGTAGTGAGGCTAGTTTGTCATGATTAGAGGCTTCTAGACTATGAACATGCAATTCTAGTTATGTGAGACGATAATTGATAGTTTCACTTAAACCATTGCAAATCGAGTATCGCATGATTATCCGTCTTTAACTCTACGTTGCTCTTGGAATTAATCTCGGTAGTATTTCACACCGCCTCTAGACTTTATTAACTCTATCGAAAACTTCTATAATCAACACTTATGCATTTAATATCACACTTGAACTTGATAGTTAGCTGAATTGGTCCAGTCCCTGTGGGTTCGACATCCGGCTCTTAAAAAGGGCCACTATATTACTTGCACGACTCGTACACTTGCGGGCACATCACCAAGCACTGGCCTGTATGCCCTCGGCCACATCAGCGACAAGCTGGAACACCTGAATCTACCGGCCTGCTGCTCTTAACCCTCGAGCCTAAAGCTTGTATTCTCTGATCATGCATAGGCCGAGATGGCACACTCAAGGATGATGAAGCTGGGGAGAATGATCTCTAGTGGGTCTGCTGACGGTGCCCACCGCCGGACCTCTTTTGGGAAAATCTGTGGTCCTTAGTCCTGGCCCTCTTGGTCTCTCTCTCTCTCGAATGTGCCGCCTCCATCTACTGGGAATACAACACCATTCGAGGGAAGTACAAATCCTGATGGAGCATAGCAATCCTGCATTCCTTATCCAAGTAACCTGCTATCCATGCACAAACCTGCTCACTCGCGCCCTCTTGTCAACCACTAACTCAGGAGCGTACTTCGATAGGTGAGTGAACTCAAGGGAATACTCTAGTATTGTCATCCTCCCTTACTTCAGATTTACGAATTCAGTTTCCTTTAGCTCCCTCATCTCCCGAGGGAAGAACTGATCAAGGAATGCAACCTGAAACACCTCCCAAGTGACTGGACCTGCTCCGGCGACCCTGCTATCCTTCCATTGATGGAACCAGATATGCGCAACCCCCTTCAACTGGTAGGAGGCCAACTCCGTGCACTCAACACTACTCACCTCCATAACCTGGGTGATATTGAAGATCTCATCAATGAAGTCATATGGGTCCTTACCTACCTTGGACCCTAAGTACTCCGGCGGATTCATCCTCAAGAAATACCTGACTCGAGCCGCCGTTGCATTTCCATTCTGCAGTACATGTGCAATGGCCTGCTGATTGACCTGAGTGTTCAAGGCCTGCGCAAGCATCTGGATAGCGGCCCGGAACTCAATGTGAGCGACTGGCTCAGGTGCCTGAGGCTCCTGAACTAGTGGGACTGGCTGATGCCCACGACCTATGCCATCCTCTGGCCTTCACCATCTCCATTTCTCCTTCCATTCATCTTTCGAGGAGCCATGACTCTGCAATCGCTAATAGCACGAATTATACGGATAGAAAGACTCTTCATCGCATGACATAGATCATGAAAGATGGAAACATTTCCTAAAATGTTTCGTAGCCTCCTCGTCATAAGTGTGGCGTGCTTCACACCCATGAAAAAGACTCTACTTAACGCGGCTTTTAGACTCCCTAGGACACTCCAAACGAATGGCTCTGATACCATGTTTGTCACGACCCGAGAGGGGACCCAGATCGTAGACACGGGACAAGGGACCCCCAGAGACCCCAAGTCAACCCATGGTATAAGCGTTCACTATCTCATTCCATAAACATGAAGGAAACAAAAATATAACTCAGTGGAAGTCTAGCTTAGCATAACAACAGAATAAACATCTGAGCTGAATACATGTCTAAGTATGAATAGCCTCTAATCTGGACGAGTTGATGGGACAACACCATAAACTAGCTCAGAAATACTGAAACTAAAAGTACGTTCAAAATAACTAAAAGTCTAGTCCTCGGAGGATGAGGACTCACCAAGAAGCAAATGCTAACTCTGGTAGCGGCTACGAACAAGGCTGAACTTGAGAACCGGATCCTGCATCATGAAATGATGCAGCATAGGAAGTATGCGATCAGTACGTGGAATATACCGAGTATGCAAGATAAGTAAAACCGATTTGATAATAAAATCAACTAATTACAGTCATACATATATATATAATAAACTTTTAGGGTAAGTGGGAGGACACATACATTAATTTTGAAATCGAACTTTATCATAACGTACTCATACATGGATTTAAAATATCATGATTGATTCGAATGACTGAAAGATAAATCATAACATTTATATCAAAAGCTAAACAATGAGTCAAACCCTGCTTTCCCAACATGCATGCATAAGATAATCATCATGAGTAATAGATATGCAAATTCAAATAATATAGACAATGGGAGACTCGTCACTTAACCGACATACTATGATAGAGCTTACGTGGTCCCAACTATCACACTCAAGTAGGTGGAGCCGTCCATAACCTTGGCAGGGCGATGGACAATACCATGATATCTATATCAAGCTCAAAGGGCAAATACGGTCGGGGATAGCTCACAAGGGAGGTCCCAAAAATATGATAGAATCAATCCTACGTTGGCGCATAGTTCTAGGGCATAGGGTAGTCGACCCTTGGCCCGCTCAGTGCTAGACTCTTCTCCCAAAACATGCAACGCTCTACATCATATAAATATGAATCTCAACATCATATAGTGAAGAAGCTCAACATGAAGTCATGCATAAATAGCTCAACATTGTCTATTGACAAAGCTTATTATGAAATCATGCATGCATTAGACATCATATAAATATGAAGCTCAACAATGTCGTCTCGACAAAGCATAGAATGAAATCATGCTTAGACTAAACATCATGCGAAATGAAGCTTAATGACAACATACATCTCAATTATGAAATTCATACATATGATAAGCTTTATTATGAAACATACCACAAGCTCAAGGATAGTGGGAGGCTTTCCTCTAAATCATGTGGTAAGACTACTTTAGAATTATCACTCCATTATCATCAACATAGGGATCTTGCCCAAAACCTTATCATTCTTGAACCCATTCAAATCATTTGAAAACATTATAATTTGGGAGGTTTCACTCCAAAACGAAATATTATAATCAATTCAATAAAATCGACATTCATACTCAACATTGGGCACTACCCAAAGCTTCATCCTACA
>JACEIK010003590.1:100437-124975 GCA_018107945.1 Datura stramonium | reverse complement strand
CACAATTTTTAGTAGTGTTTTTAAAATACTTTTCTTTCCAAATATTTAATTTTATTTTTCACCCTACCGGCTCTGGGACAATTTTCTCTCCTCTCATCAACTTCCAACACTAAGGTATGTTCCTTTTGTGTATTTCTCAGCATTTCTAAGCACTTCTAACCTATAAATTCGAATTCTTGACAAGATTCTATCTAGAATCTTAGGTTTTTCAAGATAAATCCAACTCAAGGTCCAAGAAAAGTTTTGCTATTCCTCTTCTTCAAAGATCAGCTTTTTCTTGGGTATTTAATTGCAATTGAGGTATGTAAGTCTATCTCATATGTGAGAATATTCATTTCTTTTCCATGCCATGCTTTTGTGAAAATCCATTAAATTCTCCTTTTTGGAGATACTTAGGGCTAATATAGAAAGTTATGATCTTGTTCTTGTAAATTCAACTTGAATGCTATGAACTCCTATGAATTCCTTAAGTGCCATTATTGTTCTATTCCATGAGTTTCATGAATTTTCTATGAAAAGTGTCAACTACATGAATCATGATTTTTCTTCAACAAGAGAAGTCTACATTGAATTTATGAACCATGAATATGACTTGATGAATATGAATTACTAATGTATCTTTATGAACATGAACTATGAATACAACATGATAAATGAACTATGACCTATGAGTTTATGAATCTAAATAATGATTATGAGTTAATCTCACCACGTAATGAACAAGAGAATATTTATAATCGAGAAGGCATACGTGCTGGAAACTACGTATGCCAATGTAGGATGTGGGTCTTTCCATTGGTTTGGGCTAATCCTCTATGTGCCTCTGGTAAGGGCTTATTATGGATCCTTTCTAGCAATTATTTCATGTATGTCTCATACCCGATGATCGGTATCATACTCCATGTGCTTACATGATGGATTATGTCGATTAAACGAAGAACCTCGCATAATGAACTAATGAATGACGAAAGATAAATACAATAAGATCAACCTATTAAATTTTAATTCTTTAATTTCCTCTATGTTATGACTATGTTTCTTGGTTATCCTCCTATTCCAGTTATGTGCATGTTTTCATCTTGTCATATTACATATAGCACAATTCTGTATGTACTTATGTCCCTTTTTCTAGGGGTGCTGCATTTTTAATAATGCAGAATTACGTACACAGGAAGACGATCGAATCTCACATTAGGTTCCACACTTTCTCCTTTTGGTGAGCCCTGCTTATTTTTGGGGCCTAGTTTTACATTAAGTATTTCTAGTATTTTCTTAGAGGTGTACCGGGTGTCTGGTCTCGGTAAAACAGTTTATTCATTTATGTTAGAGGCTTTATAGATTAGGTGACTCTAGAGTGTTCAATGATGTAAAATTAGAAAATTTCTTTATTTATGGATATTACGTTTTGATATATATGAAAGCTTTTGAAATGAGAATTTCCTTTTTCTTAAAGGATTTTGCCTGTGATATGAATTTATCTTATCTCTTCCACCATATAGCTGGTTCACTGATGTGCTGTGATTTTACGGCACTTTGGACGCTTAAAACCAAGAAATTATGCACAGTCCGGGTATGTTTATAAAGGTCTGATGTATTTTGTGTGTAATATTGCAGGAAAATAGGTTCGAACGTAAACTAGGCAAATTTATGCTTAAAATGACTGAATAGGTGACTGTCAGGCACTTCATGAGTTGTTGGCAAGAAGAACAACTCGTTGCTGAAGCCGTGGGCAAAGGATGAATTTTGAAGACGCAGAAATAGTGTACCTGACGGGTTGAGGAAATGACTCGTTACATCTGGTAACGAGTCGTAAAGACAGCCTTGAAGACTGGAGAAGAATTAGTGCAGAAGTAGTCAGTGGAGTTGATGGACGACTTAACGAGTCATTAGTTCACTAAACGACTCATTGGCAGAACACTGGAACAAACCGTAAAGTGCACTGGAATTTTGAAGGAGTTAGACCACGAGGGGCCTAACGACTCTTGCTCAGGCACAACAAGTTGTTAAGTGACCCGTTGCCACAACTGGGATCAATGCTGAAGACGACTAATTTGTAGTAAGGCACGACTCGTCAAAGGTCCCAACAATTCGTCACCAAGACCGTGGTCACTGACGACCTAGTTTCCAGGTTTAGTTAGGAAAAGGTTTCCTTGTAACTATAAATACGCTATTTAAGTTTATTTTAGGGGAAAAGCTTATTATTAATATTTTTCAAGTAGGATTTTGGTGTTGTACTATTATTCTTGAGTCAACAAATAAGGTTTATAATTTTGTTCTTGAATTTGAGGATCAAAAACAACATTGGAATTTATTCATCAATTTTGGAGTTTTATTCAATTTACTTGGTTTTCTTCTATGATAATTTGTAAGTTGCAATTATGATTTATTCAATATTTTGTGATTGTGATCATACAAGCATGAGTAGATAAACCCATAACTAGGATTATGGTAACCAAGATGAATTAACACACATAGGTTAGATACTTAGTGGTTCTTGAACGGGATTTAATGCATGTATTATTTTTCCCTTTGTTTTAATTGATTATTGACGGTTGCAAACATTAGGACTTTCCTTATTCTTACTTAACGGACCAAGGAGGTAGGAAATGAGAAAAGGGATTAACAATGGAGATTTGAGGCTATAAACCCTTATCTAATAGCTTGAACTTGTCCGGGGATAGCTAATCCTATATTGAGGGTAAGGTTTAATTAAACATACACCCGTATACGAACCAAGTTGCATGGTGATAATCATCTAGATAGGGGACCAACCATTTAGGTGACCTAACTTACCGATATTGCATGTTGAACACCGGAATAGATCACTAGTGTGTAAGCCTTGTGGTTATGAAGTCTTAGGGAACACAATCCCAGTCAAGTCGTTAATTGAATACAAACCGAATTTTCTCTAAGCATTTAGTAGTTTTACTTTGGTTTATTATTCTATTTCTTTCCCCCTTAGGAAATAAGTAACTCGATAGTAATAGCTATCCGCATTAACTTAAGTTCTTTCCATATTCCCTGTGGGATCGACCTCAACCTCTAGGTAGGTTCTATATTTGACATCAACCGCTTTATATCTCAATTGCGAGATATAATTTGGGCGAAATCAAATTTTGGTGCCGTTGCCGGGGAATATGGCTAAGGATTTTGTTAATTGTGTTTGCTTTACTATTGGTTCTTATTTATTTTTTATTTTTGTTTTGTTGTTTTGTTTTCTTAACAGGTCTTAGGTTTTTGCATGCCCAATACTAGAAGCCAAGGAAATCCCCTGGTTCCAATTAATCACGAACTTGAGCAGACGTTAATAAACCTGAGAAGAATGGCCAACATCCAAGAGCAGGAAACCGTCGACCAAGCCACAACGAGAATGTTGGCAGAGGAGCAAGATCAGTCTAGATATAATGAGTTAGCTAGAGTTGCTGTAGAAGTAGAGCGAGCTAGATGAATTAGAGGTCCAGAACACCAGAGACATTGGTATTTTTATGAGGAGAATGATGCCGATATAGACAAAGATGGTGCCACTAGAGCTATAGTCCCTCCTCCTTTGCCTGCTGGGACAAAGTTTGATATTACCAGTGCAATGATCCAACTGCTCAACATGAAAGGAATCTTTGCAGGTCATGCATCTGATGATGCCCATGCTCACTTGACAAATTTTGTGTGTATATGTTAGGCATACAAACAATCGGGAGTGAGCCAGGACGCAATCATACTGAGGTTATTTCCATTCTCACTAGGGAGTGAGGCAACGATGTGGTTGGCTAAGCTGCCGAATAATTCAATCACTACTTGGGGGGAACTTAAGAGAGCTTTTCTTGAAAGATTATTCCCACCATCCAAAGTATTACAGTTGAAAGATGAAATATATAATTTCAAAAAACTAAACTCGGAGGCACTTCACGAGACCTAGCTGCATTTCAACAAAAATCTCAAAAGGGTGCCAAATCACAGGATTCCTGATGATATATTGTTGGAGATCATTTATAGATCTCTGAATGCCAACACCAAGGCGGTAGCTGATACCGTCTCTGGAGGAACCTTTATGAGACACACCTATGCAGAGGCTACTGAGCTACCAGATAGGATTACCAAAACCAAGCACACTAGAGAGTCGGAGATTCCAGCTAGCTCTTTTGAAGCTGGTATGTCTGCAGAACAGAGGAGAAAAGATGAGGAGCGTGATCAAGATATTGCAAAAATAAAGACCATTATGGGGTTGCTGGCCAAGCACTTGATGGGAATCGAAGCAGAGAAAGTAAATGTTGTGGGTTCTCAGGGCAAGGCCCCAAGAAATGATGGATGTGAATTTGAGTCTGAAGAGGAAGATAACTATTTAAATGGTCAGAGGGAGCGTTTCTCGACCAACACCCAAGGTTCTAACCAAGACTCTTGGCGTCAAGGTCAAGGGAACCAAGGTCGAAACTTTTACAAGGATAATAATTACAACCGAGGCCAATACCGAAATAATGGAGACTGGAAGAAGCGCGAGGAGTTCAAAAATGATAGGAGCGGTCCGTATGTTCCTCCAAAAAATCGTGAGCCAGAGTCTAGTGGTTCAAGGGTTGAAGACATGCTGTCCAAAGTACTCAAGCAGATGGAGACAACAGATGGTCACTTTAACTAGCTCCGCGCTGATATTTCTGGTTTAAATCAAAAGGTGGAGTCACATGTCGTGGCTATTAGGCACATTGAGCAGCAGATGAGTCAGATGTCTGTTGCAATGAATCAAAGGAAGAAAGGCACACTTCCCAGCAACACCGTGCAAAATCCAAAAAATGACAGTCATTGCATGGAGGTCACTACTATGAGCGGGAAGGCAACAGTTGATCCTCTAAGGCCGGTTGTAATTAAGGAGTCAGAAAAGCCCCCCTCGATGAATGATGACAGTGTAGCAGATTTTGAAAACCCAACTTTGGTTGGAGATTCAGATGTGAAAACTGCTCCAAGAAATGCAAAGGAGAAAGGAACGGCCCATGGGAAGGAGAAGGAGGCACAACAAAAACTTACATCGATCCCTAGGCCTCCTCCTCCTAATCCACAACATTTGAAGAAGAAAGCCGAAGATGGGAAGTTCACAAATTTATCTGTATGCTTAAGTAGTTTTCGGTGAATATCCCATCAGTTGAGGCACTTGAGAAGATGCCCGGATATTCCAAATTCATGAAGGACCTCGTCACCGGAAAAAGGACTATAAGTTTTAAACCTGTTGATAATCTGCATCACTGTGGTGCCATAACTACACAGGTCCTAGCTCAAAATAAGGAAGACCCAGGTGCTTTTTCTATACCTTGGACCATTGGGGATGTTGAGTTTGAAAAGGCTCTTTGTGACCTAGGAGCTAGCATAAATTTAATGCCACTAGCAGTGTTTAAAAAATTGGGCTTGGGAGCCCCCACACCAACCACTATGCGGCTACTGATGGTTGACGTAATCGTTAAAATGCTGGTGGGGATCCTATTTGATGTGCTTTTCAAGGTGGAAAAATTTATATTCCCAGCAGACTTCGTGATTTTGGACAGCGAAGTCGATTTTGAGGTCCCCATTATTCTGGGGCGACCGTTCCTTGAAACCAGTAGGGCACTAGTAGATGTGGAGGCAGGACAATTAAAATTCAAGTTAAAAAAATAAAAGGTCACCTTCAATATTTGTCGGACCATGAAACAACCAAAGGAATTCAGCATAGTCTCAACAATGGAGGACTTAGACGAATTTCTTGACGAATTCTGAGTAGTCAAGAGACTTGCGTCGTGCCGCGATGTTAAATCAGGCACTGCATGGGAGGCAACCCATGAAGGTGTTTTGGTGAAGTCTGAGTAGCCAAAACATCCATGTCGTGTCGCGACGTTAAGTGAAGCACTTCTTTGGAGGCAACCTAAGTTGTAAATGTAAGAAAAATATAGTGTTTACGTTTTTTGATGGGTGTAGGTGTTAAGATGGAAAATTTGAAGTTGGAACCAAAATCTGGAACTTCAGTTCTGGTGGAAAATGTCACAGAACGATTCGCCATTTGACCTGACGACTAGTTCAATCAAATAGTGAAAAGAACTGCAGAAAACAGGGAGTAACGAGTGACTCAACGATTTAGAACTGCAGAAAACAGGGAGTAACGGGTGACTCAATGATTCATCTCTTCAAAAAATGAATCGTGAGGTCTTCTATCATGTACACTGGACAGAATTCAGAATTAAAAGGAAAAGGGTGAAAACGGATCACTCAACGAATCGTTGGGAGACCAAATGATTCGTTAAGTGACCCGTCAGGTAGCTACAAGAGTCCAAGGACCATGATTCATTCCACGACTCGTTGTGTGACACCACGAGTCGTTTCTTGACTCGTTAGGTCCCAGGTAAGTTTTTTGAACTCAAGTCAATACACGAAGGTTCAAATGAGTCATTTCAACATGTAACGACTTGTTTGGGGGGTCATCATGCGTTTTTAAGATAATTGACAACTGACCCGATCCATGCTGGAATCAGGGTAAAATATAGTTTAAATTATAAAAAAAAACCTTGATTTCCTTTATTCTTCAAATTCCCACTTAAGTTTGAATCGATAAACATTACAACTTCACAATTCCCTCTTCTTCATTCCCAAAACTCATCGAAAAACCCTTTAGCTGCATTCCAACCATTCATACGCACATACGTTTGCACTCCCATCTCTGATCAAGCATTTCGTGAGTCCCTTTTTTCCAGTATGTGTGAATTTATTTGCATTTAAATAAGAAATTTTCTGACCCATGTTTTGAAGGAAATCAAATTTATTTCAAGTAATGTTGTACTTGTTTCAATCGTTGCCTCATGATGCTAATAAACCCTAGGAAGATTTAAACAACTAAATTGCGATTGAATGTACACGGGTTGATTTGAGAAATTAAGTCCTATGTTTGTGGAGTTGAATAATAGGAAGAAGATGAAGATGAACGTATGGGTGAATTAAAACTCTTAAGCATGAGCTACATCACGAGTCGTTAGATCACCAAACGAATCGTTGTGTAGCTCGTCCTGAGTGGAAAAATTAAATCAATAAGGCAGTATACCTATCGACTGACCTAATGACTCGTTGCCTTTTGTAAGGATTCATTGGGACCAGTCGTCAAGTACACTGGCCCAAGATGAAGGAAGATTAGTTTGGGACAATGAGCGACCTCACGAGTCATTGCAGTGGCAACGAGTCGTTTAGTCACTCGTCAGATCCACTGAGCAGCAGTTTAAAAAATGTTTTTGTTTCATCTCATCTCACATACTAACAATGCTTCCACGTGTACAATGTCTCCAAGAGGTACACCGAAGAAAGGTCCGGCAAAGAAACAAGAACCTGAGCACAGTCAACCTTCATACTATAGACTGCGTGGTGAGTCATCCTCCTTCGAAGAGTCAAGTGGCTTTGAGGAGGAATATGATGTATTAGAGGAGCAGTTAGTGAGGAGGTCAACCACGGCTAGGGCTCAACAAACTTCAAATCCAATAGCCCTGGTCGATGCTCCCACTCCACTGGCGAGGGATTCGCCTAGCTGCACTGATGATAATGCCAAGGCTACAGCTGCACTTGCTCCCGAGGCCCCACAGTTAGATGAAACACGGGGATAGTTGAAGAGTCACATGCTCATCGAGGGGACTCTGATGATTAACCGATTGAGACCTCGAACACATCAAACACGCAACCAAGGAACGTGCGGAGATGGTGTGTTCATGGTATGAGGGCCATATATAATAGAGATATTTCTCCTAATAAGAAAGGAAATTCAAAGAGGAGCATATACGAGGAGCCGAGGTTGATCACTACGGGGCTGAAAGACCTTCCAGAGCTACAAGCTATGCTCGACAAGTACAGGTTCAGGTGGTTGACCGAGCCATCAGGAAGATACATCCCATGCTTAGTTAGAGAGTTCTATGCAGCCTATGTGGCCACATTGCAGCTTTTGGCATTAGGGGGCCAGGACTGGAAAAAGTGGCCTGCCTTGACGCAGGTGTTGGTTCGAGAGACTCCCCTAGACATATCTGAGAGGATGATCTCCAGGATGCTGTATGAGCAAGATTATCATTCTCCGATGAACACGACGAGTTCGACCATAGGCTCTATGAGTCGAAGAAAGTCAAGACCAAAAAGTTGAATATCTAGGAGCGCATCAGACAACATACTTGGCTGTCTCGGATTATTGCTACAAGAGGTCCGCTGGTTGAATGGTTGCATGACACAGAATCTCAGATAAAGAAGGCCACACTCAAATTTCAGGCAAAATTTTGGTGGTCACTGGTGTGGCACAGGCTGACAAACCAGCAATGATAACATCCTCTCACCTGACAGAGCAGCATTGGTAGCAAGTATAATGGAGGGATATGACATCAATTTCCCGCGGTACATTGCTGAGGAGATTAGAGAGTGGGCAATCAATGGTGGTACTATAATTCCCTTCCCCTGTCTGATCAGACTCTGTCAGGAGTCAAAGGCGCCGGAGTTTCCATCAGTTGACCAGAGAATAGTGTTCTAGAAGATAACAAATATCGGGTTGATTCGAGATGACACAAACCCGGTATCTAGAGCAAGGACTCAGGCAACTGAATCCGCTGGAGCGACCATATTAATAGAGGCATTTGGCAGTGATATGCAGTGATGCTGCATAGTTCACTGAGTTGGCGGTTGAGCCTATTGAGTGAAGAGAGACAGGTAGCCAGCCTGAGGCTATAGATGCAGCGGACATCTCCGCACCTGCTGATGTTCCCGAGTCATCATCCACTGCAGCAACACCTAGACCACCAGTTGCTCCTCCACGAGCTACCACAGTCGGCCTGGTTACGATTTCTCAGGAGTTTTTAGTTAATATGGCTAGGCGTCTAACTAAAGCTGAAAAGCAGCAGGCACACACGGCTCTATAAGTTAAAGTTCTAATGGAGCAGGTAAAGCCATGGGTGTCGAAAGAGTTAGAGGCATTGTCCAGTTCTGTGCATGGCCAGTTGGACACTTTCGAGAAAAGAATGGATGAGCGCCTTGCACAGTTACAGGTTCCTGAATTGTCAAAATGATTTGCAGAGTTAGGATCGCTCAGAGCTGTGGTGCGGGACTTGGCCGCACGACAGGTAGCTGCAGTACCTCCACTGGTACTTTCTATGATAGATGATGAGTGTGAAGAAGAGTTACTACCGATTTTTGATTTTATCACTGAGGAGCCGGTGACACATGATAAGGGAAAGAGGCCTCGTGAGGAGGATAGTTTTGAAGATGATGCTTCTCTGCTCCGTCAGCAAAAATAAGAGCAGAATGAGATGGAGAGAGCGCTGCATGAATCGAGAGAGGAGGCTAGACAGAGAGTCGAGACTGAGACAGCGAGAGCTCGTGGAGAATGGACAAGCTCTGTTGGATCTGAGAATGCACTGGGTGAAGCCGGTAATATTGGAGATAACATTGGAGGCGTAACAACACCCTCCACCGACCAGGTTACTGACACCTAGGTCGCACAGGTATGTTCCCTATTTTCTTAGTTTTGTTTGATACAAATATGCGTCGAGGAAGACACATGATTTTTTTGATGGGGGTGGGGAGGGATACCTGTGCATGCTTTTGCTGAACATAACTTTATGTTTTTTCTTGCCGGATATCTTTTTTCTCGGGTGTTCCATATCTAGTAGAACCGACACGTTTAGGGTTTTATGTTTTTTTTATTTGTTTGTGTCAGTCGGAAGAAAGTTAGGTGAATTGAAGGCAGTCAAGAGATTAAATTGTTGATTTTTGTTGATTTATAAATTGACACCCCTCTAAAAATTTTATATGTGTATGGTAAAGTTGACAAGTATAACCTTTGTGAATCTTTACATGGCCATAAAACTGTGAACATGTTTACTATTGTATGGTTGTACCTGAACTAGCAGTTAGTAGAAGTGATGATGTTGACCTGTGTTATGTGTGAGTGAGGTTTAATAGCTAAATTTAGTTGTGTGTCAATCTAGAACTTGTCTGGTCAGTTGTACCGAGATAGAGGATAGGAAATTAGGAAAGGATCATAGGCCGTTTTTGATTTATGAGCCCACTTTAGCCTTAAAAGACCTACCAAAAGAGAATAAAAATCCCTTGATCTAGATGTTTGAGCTTAAATCGACCTTTCTTTTTGTTTACACCAATTCACCTTCCTGCTTTTATTAAGAATGAACCTGTTTTTTCCCCGGTCCCTCCTTGGACATTGTGAACCTCAACTCAGGAAAATTACCTAAGTTGAGGGTGGCTATTATAGGGGTGATTAAGAAGAGTCGGGTGGAATGAAAATTAGATAATGAAAAAGAAAAGAGCGGGTGCGGTATGCATAATGGAAAGAAAGAAATAAAAATTGTTGTTAAAGAGCAATAAAAGAAAAGAAAGATGTGACATCAATGAATGCTTGAATAAAGAGAAACCGCATCCGTAGTTGCAAAGGCAAAGAAAAGAAGAAGCAAGTAAAGGAAAAAGGAGAGAAAATAGAAAAAAGAAGGTGAAAAGTGGAGTCAAGATGTGTGTAGTACCAAGGAGGGTTAAGCTACTAATTCCATATGTACCATACCCGAGCCTGAGCCTACGTTACTAGCCTAGAAAGTCGTATAGTGATCCTGGTTACTTGTTTGAAAATCGAGGTATTGAAAGTAAAGGCAAGCCTATGGTATTGAATGCACACAGTTTGAATTTCTTTGTGAGAGCGAGTGAACCTTACCTAGTCCTAAGAGGAATTCATCGAATTAATCATATACACATGTGTGAGTATGGGACTTCTTTGAGGTGAGAGCATTTGGTCAAAAAAATCGTCTGCAAATTTTCTGGGTCAGTCTTATAGAATTATGTGCGTGGTTGCAAGTGACAGTGTTTTGCCATGTTTTGATTCCTCTGTGTCATGGTTGGAAATTTTGCATATGCATAGTGATTTTGCATGTGCTGAGAGAGGGGTTATAAAATATTGATTTGATGAATAAATGTGACTGCTGTAAGTTTCCTAGAGTTCTTTCGATTGAAGCGTCGAAGTAGTTTATTTTATTTTATTTTTATTTTGTTTTTGATTGAGGACATGCAAAAGTTCTAAGTTGAGGGTGTTGATGTGCCGTGATTTTACGACACGTTCGACGCTTAAAACCAATAAATTATGCACATTTTGGGTATGTTTATATAGGGATGATGTATTTTGTATTTAATGTTTTAGGAAAATAGGTTCGGACATGAACTGAGCAAATTTATGCTTAAAATGACTTAATAGGTGACTGTCAGGCACTTCATGAGTCGTTGGCAAGAAGCACGACTCATTGCTGAAGCTGTAGGCAAAGGATGAATTTTGAAGATGCAGAAACAGTGTACCTGACAGGTTGAGGGAATGACTTGTTACATCTGGTAACGAGTCATGAAGACTAGAGAAGAATTAGTGTAGAAGTAGTCAGTGGAGTTGATGGACGACTTAACGAGTCGTTAGTTGACTAAACAACTCATTGGCAAAACACTGGAACCAACCGTAAGGTGCACTGGAATTTTGAAGGAGGTAGACCACGAGGGGCCTAACGACTCGTGCTTAGGCACAACGAGTCGTTAGGTGACTCGTTGCCACAACTGGGATCAATGCTGAAGAAGACTGATTTGTAGCAAGGCACGACTCGTCAAAGGTCACAACAATTCGTCACCAAGCCCGTGGTCACTGACGACCTGGTTTCCAATTTTAGTTAGGAAAAGATTTTCTTGGAACTATAAATACACTGTTTAAGTTTATTTTCGGGGAAAAGCTTATTATTAATATTTTTCAAGTAGGATTTTGGTATTGTACTACTATTCTTGGGTCAAGAAACAAGGCTTACAATTTTGTTCTTGAATTTGAGGATCAAAAGCAACATTGAAATTTATTCATCAATTTTGGAGTTTCATTCAATTTACTTGGTTTTCTTCTACGATCATTTGTAAGTCGCAATTATGATTTATTCAATATTTTGTGATTGTGATCATACAAGCATGATTAGCTAAACCCATAACTAGTGTTGTGGTAACCAAGATGAATTAACACACATAGGTTAAATACTTAGTGGTTCTTGAATGAGATTTAATGCATGTATTATTTTTTCCTTCGTCTTAATTGATTCTTGACGGTTGCAAACATTAGGACTTGCCTTATTCTTACTTACCAAACCAAGGAGGTAGTGAATGAAAAAAGGGATTAACAACGGAGATTTGAGGCTATCAACCCTCATTTAATAGCTTGAACTTGTCCGGGGATAGCTAATCCGATATTGAGGGTAAGGGTTAATTAAACATACACTCGTATACGGACCAAGTTGCGTGGTGATAATCATCTAGATAGGGTACCAACCATTTAGGTGAACCTAACTTACTGATATTGCATGTTGAACACCGGAATAGATCACTACTATATTAGCCTTGTGGTTATGAAGTCTTGGGGAACACAATCCTAGTCAAGTCATTAATTGAATACAAACCGAATTTGATCTAAGCATTCAGTAGTTTTACTTTGGTTTATTATTCTATTTCTTTCCCCCTTAGAAAATAAGTAACTCGATATTAACATCTATTTGCATTAACTTAAGTTCTTTCCATATTCCCTGTGGGGTCAACCTCAACCTCTAGTTGGGTTCTATATTTGACATTGACCGCTTTATATCTCAATTATGAGGTCTAATTTGGGCGACATTATTCACTCGCGCAAGTAAAGGGATTGAATGCCGATCTCACCTAGACCCAGAGTCGAGGCATGACATCTTCTGCCCAACATATCAGTGTAGTAATCCACAAACACTTGAGCAATTAGATCGGGATCATTCTCCCATTCACTTTGGTCATCTCTAATTTGTTTTGTGGATTGATGTAACATCTTGTGTTTGATCACAATGTGAAAGCACTTGGTATTATCATCTCCTAATCTAACCAATTGGATATTCTCTTTTGTTGTAAGTATAATTCATCCCGATAAGAAGATTTCCTAAAAGCGTATTTCTTCATACTCTCCTCATGTTGCATCTCTATATTCTTTGGATCAGCGTGCAATCTCTATTGAACCTCTTTAAGTGCACTCTTGTCATTAGAAACATCAGTTATAATATTTCTAAAATGTTAAGCATTCAACTTTCTCAATACATTCTTTAAAAGCTTGATCTTCTTCACAATCTGCAACATCTTCTATCCAATTACTCGAGCCCTCCAGACATCTCTAACCAGGTTTGTGAACTATGGATATTGTGTCCAAATATTACAAAACTGATATTTCTTTCTAGCTCTTGGTATCCCTTCCTATAATGTCAACTTTGCTGGACAATGATCACTAATACCTTCAAGTAAGTAAACATCTTCATAAAAAGGCATAATATCCAACCATTCATTATTGATAAAGATCCTGTCAATTTTTGAGAAAATTTTATGTATCCCCAATTCTTGTCATTCCATGTGTGCTTATTTCCTATGTGTAGTAGTACAATAAGCTCACATTACTATACACACTCATGGAAATCCATAATTTCTGACCATGATACTGGATTGCCACCAATCTTATCCTTAAGTTTGAGTATAAAATTGAAGTCAACCATATCATTCATGATTTTCTGACACTGTTTATGATGGCCCCTTAGACTGGCCTATAAGTCCCTCTTTTCCTCCTTGATATTGAAACCATACACAATTGATAGATGAAATGATAGTTTTGAAGGTATAAGATCAAATGATAATTTGAGTAGTCATTGTGATAAGGACAACTTTATAAAAGTCCTGCCTCCATGCAATCTATATCCTCCCATTATAGTGGTGACCCAAATTAGTGACATACTTCTATCCTCCAAAAATATTTACATCTACTTGGTCAATCTTATTACTTCTTATTTGGTTTCTAACAGGCAAATCAAACCAACCTATTCTTCACTGCAAATGATATTAACCTCTTTTTTCTTATTGGATCTATTAAACCCCCCTGACATTCCACCCAAAGATATTAACCATTCACTATTAGAGAAATTCTCTAAGCTCCCTCATTTTTCACTATTCCAATACTCAATACTGTTTTAGATAAACCTGGAAGGAAATTGGTGTAGCTATTTGTTGAACCTGTTGTACTTGATTTTTTCTAGTCTTTAGTGGAGTGATCTAATTTGTCTGAGGTTGAACACCTTTTAGTAGGGTATCTTTTTTATATTGTTTTATTGCATGGATTTGTCGTTGTGGTTGATTACTCTTAGGTTGAGTACTTGTATTTAGTTTTGAACCATAATATTGTTCAACTTGCTTATCCCTTATCTACTATGGAGCTTGAGTCTCATCCTGTGGATGATGCTCCACTGGTTCCTGAGTTGGCTTCCTCATTACTAGAGCCTTTTTCTTTCTATATATATCTCCTCTAAGTGGCCATATTTGTGACAATGATTGCATAATATTGATCTCCAATGATATATGACTTTTTGTTCATCTAGATCACCTCTATCATTAAAATAAGAGATTTCCTTTAGCATTTTAGCATTCATATCAACTTCAACCAGTAGCCTAGCATAATTCAGTCCCACTTCCTTTTTGGTATTTTTGTCTATCATCATAGGTTTCCTAATAAGACTCGCAATCTTACTCAACTCTTTATGACTCCAATATTTGAAAGTCCCAAAAGCTTAACCCAAAGAGGGAATGCGACACCTCTATAATTAACAAAGGATATTTTCTTTGGTATTTTAGCATTCATATCAACTTCAAGCAGCAGCCTAGCAAATTCAGTCCCACCTCCTTTTTTGTATTTTGTCTACCATCATAGGTTTCAATAAGATTCGCAATCTTACTCAACTCTTTATGACTCTAATATTTGAATTCAAGTTCCAAAAGTTTAACCCAAATAGGGAATGTGACACCTTTATCATTAACGAATGAGATTTCCTTTGGTATTTTAGCATTCATATCAACTTCAACCAGAAGCCTAGAATAATTCAGTTTCACCTCCTTTTCAATATTACTGTCTACTATCATAGGTTTTCCAATAAGACTCCCAATCTTACTCAACTCTTTATGACTCCAATATTTGAGTTCAAGTCCTAAAAGCTTAATCCAAATAGAGAATGCGACACCTCTATCATTAACAAAGGAGATTTTCTTTGGTATTTTAGCATTCATATCAACTTCAACCAAAAACCTAGTATAATTCAGTCCCACCTCCTTTTTGGTATTATTGTCTACCATCACAGGTTTTCCAATAAGACTCGCAATCTTACTCAACTCGTTATGACTCCAATATTTGAATTCAAGTCCCAAAAGCTTAACCCAAATAGGGAATGCGACAACTCTATCATTAACAAAGGAGATTTCACTTGGTATTTTAGCATTCATATCAACTTCAACCAGCATCCTAGAATAAATCAATCCCACCTCCTTTTCGGTATTATTGTTTACCATCATAGGTTCTCCAATAAGACTCGCAATCTTACTCAACTCTTTATGGCTCCAATATTTGGGTCTAGTCCCAAAAGCTTAACCAAAATAGGGAATGTGACACCTCTATCATTAACAAAGGAGATTTCCTTTGGTATTTTAGAATTCATATCATCTTCATCTAGAAGCCTAGCATAATTCAGTCCCACCTCTTTTTCGGTATTATTTTCTACAATTATAGGTTTTCAAAATAAGACTCGCAATCTTACTCAACCTTTTATGATTCATATATTTGAATTCAAGTCCCAAAATCTTAACCCTAATAGGGAATGCGACACCTCTATCATTAAAAAAGAGATTTTCATTGGTATTTTATCATTCATATCAACTTCAACCAGCAGCCTTGAATAATTCAATCCCACCTCCTTTTCAGTATTATTGTCTACCATCATAGGTTTCCCAATAAGACAAGCAATCTTACTCAACTTTTTATGACTCTAATATTTGAGTTCAAGTCCCAAAAGCTTAACCCAAATAGGGAATGCAACATCTCTATCATTAACAAGGGAGATTCCCTTTGGTAGTTTAGCATTCATATCAACTTCAACCAGCAACCATAATTCAGTCCCACCTCTTTTTCGGTATTGTTGTCTACCATCATAGGTTTTCCAATAAGACTCACAGTTTTACTAAATTCTTTATGACTCCAATATTTGAGTTCAAGTCCCAGAAGCTTAACCCAAATAGGGGATGTGACACCTCTATCATTAACAAAGGAGATTCCCTTTGGTATTTTAGCATTCATATCAACTTCAACCAGCAGCCTAGCATAATTCAGTCCCACCTCTTTTTCGGTATTATTGTCTACCATCATAGGTTTCCCAGTAAGACTCGCAATCTTACTCAACTCTTTATGACTCCAATATTTGAATTCAAGTCCCAAAAGCATAACCCAATTAGGGAATGCGTATAACTCATCCCTAGTGAATTTCATGCCCGGGTTTCAAGCCTTCACAATGAAGGGTTTATTGTCAAAGTGACAAATGCCCCTGGATAACTTCATTCTTTCCAATTGCAGTGTCCTTCACCAGGATGACTCTATTCTTTAGTGTTACTATTTTTTTAATTCCATGCTTGGACGATAACCCTTAGATATAACCATGTATCATTGTGAGGGGGGAAGGCACCCAACACATAGAATTTAATGGCATTCTTCCAATATTCTAGTTCAGTAGTAATATCTTCCCGTTCAATTTCAATATAGTAGTCTCACCTACCATACTAGGAGCCACATATTCAAGTTTAAAGTCTGCATTTGATACCTTAGCTTTGCCGGAATTGTCCCAAACTAAGTTTTTCCCCTTTGATGTTTATGTTTCCTCTTCGACTTGCTCCACCCACGATTTCTTACCACTACATGGATCTTCCATCTCCTTACTTTCCGACGTCTGCATAGCTTCATTCCAAGTCTTCGCACCTGTTTCTACTGGTTTTTAGCGCGTTATCATGTAGTACTATTCCATTGATTTTAGCGACAATTAGATCTGATGTTTGTTCCCCTGCAGCTACTATCTTTGCTTGCTAGTTAATGTTGAGAACATTATTCCTAGTTGTTGGAGTCACTATTACATTGGTGCTTTTCCTCATTGATATTGGGTTTTTGATCATCCCCTGAATTATGTTACATTTTCTACCTCACAGCTTGTCGATCAGCAAGGGATGATTTTCCTATGCCATTTTAGCTTTCTGTGATGGAATGCATGCCCTCTTCCCCATGAATGATATAATTTAGCTAATGTGCACTCAGAAGCATTCATTCAAAAAATCAACAAATTTTAGAAGGTAATAAAATGTATTTATTTAGGGTTTATTTGAAAAGCCATTTGATAATTGAATTTGGGTGTAATTCAGTGTAATTGCACAGTTTGACCTATTTATTTGGCCAAATAATTACATAGTCAGCAGGAAATTGGATGTAATTGGGAGGGAGTAATTACACTCTCCAATTCCTAGAGGGGAGGTGAGAATTGCAGGTAATTTATATGGTGTAATTACAAGGTCATTTTTCAATTTTTTTGCTTTTATTTTATTTTTATTTTTATTTATTTTTTATTTCTATTATTTTAATTTTGTATTTTTGAATATTTTTTTATTTTACATTATTTATCTTTTATTTCCTTTCTTCTCATTTT
The DNA here is from genome assembly GCA_018107945.1 of Datura stramonium. Lineage (NCBI taxonomy): Eukaryota > Viridiplantae > Streptophyta > Magnoliopsida > Solanales > Solanaceae > Datura > Datura stramonium. Next base: position 107,441 of record JACEIK010003590.1, on the reverse strand, counting down.
TCAATCTTTACTTTTTCTAATTTCATGTATTGCTCGTATTTTTTATTTCTTATTTTTTTCTTCATTTAACATATTGCTTTCACACCCAAAAACTAGGGTAGGACGCAACTGGCAGTCGATTCATGATCGATCGAGAAGTCGGCTATATAGTATTTATAAATGTAATACTAAGGCTGACCAAGCCACCTGTCACAACCGACTAAGATAAATACTCGGCCAATAATGCCTTGATAATTATAAATATGCAACCTGAAAAGCCGACAAGGCTACAATAAGGCTAAACAAAGCAATGAAAAACCAATAAGACTACACAACCCACACTACTATACAAACTAGTCCACATCAGCCTCTACAGAATAAACAAACTGAAATCCACAGGACAGGGCCCTAGCCTACCCATGCTATACACGAAACTGAAAATACTCCAAACTAGGACATGACTCCTGGAAAAGAGGAGCATACCACTATTCCGCTGAAATCTAGCTCCAACTACGTCCGATGATCTGAGCCTCAGCCTGTACCTGCAGCACGATTGCAGGAAGGGTCCCAAGATGAAGGAATGTAAGTACGAATAAAATGTACGGGTATGTAAGGCTAAAAACTGTAAACATGTAAGATAAAAATGATAACTAGGTCAAAAATAAGGAGTAGTAACAACCCGGAATACTGAAAACAGAAACCTAACAATAACTCATTATTGAAGTGTAAATCCAACCATATAATGCACAACAAAGACTATAACTGAAATGCCAACAGACAACCGACCATAAAATCTATATACAATTCGTCCAGCCAGTGTACCATACCGGGGTAAAAATAAAATGCCTCCAGCCGGTGTACCATTCCGGAGTAAAATCTGTCCAGCCGGTGTACCACACTGGGTAAAATAACTAGACCTCCAGATGGTGTACCACACCATGGTAAAATCATTAAATCTTATACAACATCATAAATGGAGGCGATATGGCTTATACTGGACCAGCTCAATACGTACAACATAGAAATGACGAATACTAATAATGTGGCCTGCATAGGCCTCCTTCGTAATGCATAACTGGAACTGAGTACATATAACTTGTAAAGCTAGAAAATAGAACTTAAATGCATGTATTCAAAACTTGTATAAATCATAAGGAACTGCGGATGACCTAAGAGTTTCAACAAAATTTATAGGTCGCGTTCAAGGGATATTAGAGCTCAGAAACTCGCTAGCTTGTTGTTCAGCTTAAGGGAAAGGGATTATGAAATCTCCCCTTGGCCTGACATATTTCATAACATACACATAAGATAAAGGACAACCATGACTAGGTAATCCTAATTCGATAAGCACGATTCGTGTGTTGTGAATCGAATGAGCCAGCAACCTATTTAAAAGTCTTTAGGCAGTATGTTTAGCTTCATTTAAGCTTTAAAGTTCCATGTTTTATCGCGACGTCTTTACATGGCTTAAAATCATTTACACGTCCTCATCTTGGCTCTTTCACCAATTTCAGTTAGCAACCAGACCTTTAAACACGTTTAACATCACATATATATACGCATGACATACAGTAAGGACCAGCTAACAATGCCCATGCTGAGGGGTCTCCAACTCAATGTACAACTACGACAACAATTATCACAATATCATACTTTAGATGTCTCACTTCGGCTAGGCATAATCTTAACATTTATCCTTAATAAAAATGGAACTTTAAAGCTTAAATGAATCTTAACATACTGCCTCAAGACTTTTAAATAGGTTGCTGGCTCATTCGATTCACAACACACGAATCGTGCTTAAAAGAACGATAGACGGGACGCCTTACATACCTTTCTCCGATGAACTTTTCTCTAGCCAATTTTCTATTTCAATGATCAGCCTTCAACCTCCTTAATCTAGTGGTTTTATAGGCCAACAACAAGCTTAAGCTGTAGGAAAAAATGCAGCCCAAAATAACTAGCCAAAGGCAGTCACAATAGCAACAACAACACACAGCAACATCAACAACATTTAGCCATTTTGTCAACTAGTTTTAACAAACTTTTGAGGGAGAAATAAGAGGAAATTTTTACCTTAGTTTTGATGTAATTCTTCCCCTAAATATGAAGTATAATTCCAGCAAAAGAAATAGCCAAAAAGCCTAAGGGAAATGAGCAAAACTCAGCTCACAAACAGTCTATCGGCAGCTCATTTAGCTGTCAATTTCCAGATTTTCGCTTTGCAATTTGAGAGGCTTAAAAGGGGCGAAATACTTACATTTTCTCCTGGTTTCAAAAGCTACTCAAAGGTGGATATATAGGCAGTCCAAATAGATTTTGAAACGCAGAAAAACTCCTTCAAAACCTTGCCAAAACGAGCTCCAAAACAGCCCCTAGCACACTTGGCAAAGTAATCTCAATTTATCTTGTGATTTTCTTGAACTTTGTTTGATGTTCCTCCTTTATTTTCTTTGTCCTAGCTGCTGGACTTGAGAGAGAAATGAAATCCTTAGCAAGCTGGCCGATTTAGATTTAGTTGAAATTTTTTTCTACAAGTGAAAAATCAAATGTTAAGTAAATAGGGCGGTGGAGGCGCTAGGGCGTCATGCCCGTGTCACCGCTCGCGATGCTTCGATAAAATTCTCATAACTTCTTACTCCGAACTCCGATTGACAAGCGGTTTGATTTTCTGAAAAGTAGACTCAAAGATCTTTAATTTGATAGGTCGTGAGACTTCTAATTCATTATATATTGGGAGATATTATCATTTAAAATTAACCCTTACTTATTAACTTCACGTAATCTTTGTTTTTTTTTATCGTACACATTTCTTTTGTCATCTATGACCAATACACAACCCATGCTTTCTTTAACCTAGCATAAAAACATCAAATAATCACCAAAAAATTTCCGGGGTGTTATAAATGTATTATTATTCTAATTTTTGAATTAAAGTATAGTTTTTTGTTGAATGATGTTATAGACTTATATTTTCCTTTTCTTTTGAATTATATACTTAAGTTATATTGTAACTTATTTAAATTATGTTTGAATTTGACATAAGAGTATTATATGTTAACTTTTTTTTCTTAATTTTGAATTTATGTTAAATTTTCGGAATAAAAAATAAAAATGTAAAAATATTTTTAATTTTATATTAAATAATAATTATCATAAAAGAAAATCTTTATTTATTTTAATAAAAAACAAAAAAAACCAAAATAAATAAAATATTTGAATAATTTTATGGCACTATATTTATAATATTAATATTTTTATTTTTTTTATTTTTTTTATTTTTTTTATTTTTTTTATTTTTTTTATGTTTTATAATTAATTAAATTAAAATATTATTAATTTTTTTAATTTTTTTATCTTTTTTGATTTTTTTAATATTTATGTTTTTATAATTATTAATTAATATAACTTAAATATGTTAAAGCAAATATAGCTTCATAATAATTCTGCAAAGTTAACCGTTAAAAATCAATTAAAAATATTTTTAAATATTAATTTTTTATAATTAATTTTTATTTTAAAATTTTAATCTAAGCTGTACTTACATGTGCAAACTAAAACATACGCTACCGTGATTACATCATGACAAATAAATAGATTATCATAATTATCATCTTGTGTAATTTATGAATTGTATAATTACTATCATAATAATTATATTGATTTCAATTACATAGTGAATTTTCAAAAGATGCTTGTATAAAGGTACAAGGACGACAAAGACCAAGGGATAATTGTGACGAAACAAAATTTGATGTACTCCGAATAAAACATGTTAAATTTAAGAGTTGCTAAATATTCTGTCATAAAATAGTCAGAACTCCACATGGTCAAAATAAGCCTACAAATCTGAAAAACATTTATGAACGAAAAATCAAAGGACATATTTAGTATTTTGTTCTTCACTTTCACTTGTTCTCTGTTATTTTAATATACATATTTCTTAAGAAGTAATAAATAAAATGATAATTTTATTATATTATTTTTAAGTATAATAAATTAATATTTAAAAAGTATCTTGAAAGTTGAATATAACTAATAATAAGAGTAAACTAGAAATTAACAGATAAATTATTTTTTATTTTTTAAATTGAACCGATAAAAATAAATATTTATTTTTAATATAATAGACAGAATAATTGGGTGATGATACTGCCAGCCGCTGCGAGACAAGTTATAAAACTAGAGGACTATTACTGTTACATTGTAGTTGTTACAGGTAAGCGAGCGCAGGCGCACTATATGTGTGTGCTGTCGTCGCGCGGTATCAAATCTCTATGGTTAGATTGTGTTGCTACTGAAGAATCAAATCTCTTTTTACGATCCAAAATCACAATTACTTTAAATGTTTAAAGATAATGCAGGGATCATGTCTCACTTTTTAGCTACTTAAACACACACAAAATCTCTTGCTAACTTCATATTTATTACTAGTAATAGTGAGTTGTTTATCGTCCTTGTTGGTAAAACAATTACATATAATATCTCTAAAACATTTTCTTCCCAACGTTTCTTTTCTCTTCTTAAATCATTTACATTCAATTGCAATTTGACATTCAATGTTCTTGATTTGATGACCATTTAATTTGGTGAACGTAGGTAGGAAAACGTTTGCAGATGAACGTTGGCAGCAGATTACTCTTCTCTCTTGCTAACTTCATATTTATTACTAGTAATAGTGAGTTGTTTATCGTCCTTGTTGGTAAAACAATTATATAATATCTCTAAAAACATTTTCTTCCCAACGTTTCTTTTCTCTTCTTAAATCATTTACATTCAATTGCAATTTGACATTCAATGTTCTTGATTTGATGACCATTTAATTTGGTGAACGTAGGTAGGAAAACGTTTGCAGATGAACGTTGGCAGCAGATCCTCTTCTTTGCTATATAAGTGTTGCTCTCATTTGCGAGAAAAAATCAAGAATAATTCTTCATCTTCTTTTTCTCTTTTGCTGAATTTTATATTATTTAAGTTTTGTTGTTCCTGCTCCTAATTTATATTAGAAGAGCTTGTTGAATCTTGGGGGACACACCTTACCAGTGAAGTATCCTTAAGGACAGTATTACACACGCCTCAAGCTTTCGAGAATATCCAATAGTTTCCATGATTGTACAACAAATTTTCCAAAATTCTTAAGGATATTTCTTTTGTTTTGTTGTCATGAATCACGGAAATCTCAACTCTACTTGGCTGAAAAAAGTTGTTATGTTGTTCTTGATAATTTTGATGTTTTATAGTGTATCCAGGAGTGAGGTAAACAAGATTAGGGACGTGACTGAGTGGACATACACTGATTGCTTTGGTAATAAATTTTAGTTTTTCGGTAAAACCTTTGGCGTTGGTGGTTCTACTCATGTCATAGTTTCAACTATAATCATCTTTGCCAAACTACTCAACCTTTAGAATTATGCTGATAAAGTATGTAAGTACTCTATAATCTCTAGTACTCTTTGTGATGAAAAGAAACATGGTTATAAACTTGAAACCTTTAATAAAATCTTCAAGACAATAGTTGGAAAAATTGATAATCCTGCTAAGCCAAATATTTATTTGGATGAAGCAGATGATATTTTTGTTGCGGTCGTTTCTCAAGTGAATATTGTGGCCTATGTAAGTGACTAGGTGATTGACTCTGGTGCTACTAGGCATACTTGTGCCAATAAAAGAAACTTTGTGTCTTACACCCAAGTCAACAGAGGAGAAAAATTTGTTTATCTTGGTGATTCAAGAACCACTCAAGTTTTTGGAAAAGGAAAAGTTATTCTCAAACTCACATCTGGAAAAACTTTGATGTTAACTGAAGTGTTGCATGTTCCTAATATTCGAGCCAATTTAATTTTTGTGGGTTTATTAGGAAAAGTCGGAGTGAAGATTTTATTTGAATCTAATAAGGTTGTTTTAATGAAAAATAATATACTTATCGGTAAAGGGTATTATAACCATGGTTTATTTGTACTCAATTTTTCTCATGTTATAAATGAAAATATTAGTGTTTTTGCTTATTTGATTGATCGTTTTGGTTTATGGCATGCTAGACTTGGACATGTCAGTTTATCTTATATTAAGAAAATGTATTCTGAAGGTATTATTACAAATGTTAATTTTTCAAGTATTGATAAGTGTGAAGTTTGTGCGGAAGCTAAACGATCTAAGAAATCACATGCTTCTGTTTTTAGAGAATCTAATTTATTGGATTTAGTGAACATTGATTTGGGAGACTTAAAACATACTATAACTAGAGGTGGTAAAAATATTATGTCACTTTTATTGATGACTTTTCTAGATGTACGAAAATATATTTGTTGAGAAATAAAGATGAAGCTTTTGAAATGTTTTTATTATATAAATCAGAAGTAGAAAATCAGTTGAATAAGAAGATTAAAAGAGTAAGATCTGATAGAGGTGGTGAATATATTTTTCTTAATGATTTTTGTGAAAAAGAAGGAATCATTCATGAAATTACTCCTCCGTACTCACCTGAATCGAATGGAGTAGATGAAAGAAAAAATAGGACCTTAAAAGAAATGATGAATTATATGCTTGTTAGTTCATGTGCACCTGATAATCTCTGGGGTGAAGCTATTTTGTCTGTCTGTCATTTACAAAATAGAATTCCTTATAAGAAAAGTGAAAAAACTCCTTATGAATTGTGGAAAGGTTATCCCCCTAACTTGAAATATTTGAAATTATGGGGGTGTCTTTCCAAGGATATGTTACCCGACCCTAAGAAAAGAAAAATCGGGTCCAAGACTTCCAATTGTATGTTTATTGGTTATGCTAATAATAGTGCTGCATATAAATTTCTTGTAATCAATAGTGACGTGATTGAACACAACACTATAGTTGAAACAAAAAATGCGGAGTTTTTTGAGAATATTTTTCCTTTAAAGCGTGATAATATGTTACACCCCGTAAAAATTTTGACACATAGATGACCTATTCGCATGTTGGTTAAGAGTTTTAGAATGCCATACATGCTAGAAAAAGGCCCGGGGGAAAGATCGGACAAGCGCCAAGTCGGC
>JACEIK010003590.1:50248-75244 GCA_018107945.1 Datura stramonium | reverse complement strand
TTTTATACAGAGTTATATAACATTTAAACTTTCATTAATTAATTAATATATATTTCTAAGAAAAATCTACAAACAAAACAATAAACCTTATATCTATAATAAAACTATAAGATGAAAGAGGAAATCAATGAAGTTTAGAATTTACCTCGATATGAATCATCTAAAAATGAAGTGCTTTCATAGATAGTAGCCACAAAATATATTTTCTAAGTCATAAATCTTTTTTGGTTATCCATATCATATATTTTAGTAGTATTTTGCTTTACTAAGTCAAAAGCTCCAAAACTGATGTTACCTCTCATCCAAATAACTTTATGCATACATATTAATTCTAGGTTAAATTGAAGTAATTAAAAAATATAAAATATAAAGAGACGGAGTGCATGATCTCCCGAAATGGTTTGTTAGTATTATTATTTATACGTACGTCCAACCTTCGTATAGATCATATATTTAAATTACTTTTAGGCTGTGAAGATATAAGCTTAAAAAGTAGTATCTGTAATGTTATACCCCGTGAAATGGTAACAGTTAGTAGGCATACGCATTGGTTGTGACGAGTAAAGAGAGCTTGACACGTGTGGGAAAGGCCTTGGAAGCAGCGTTGGGTCAGGCCAGGCCGCGAGGGGCCAGCACGACGCGCCAACCTTCCGGTGCTTTGTACAGTGCGGCACGCTAGGAGGGCCAGCACCCTGGGAGGCATGGGCGTGTTGGCCAACACGAGGCACACTCGGGGCCACCGCCCTACACTTATATATATACTTTCCTTGTTCAATTTTAAATCATTTGTAAAGTGACATACGGCCAAGAATGGAGAGAATACATAAACTTCACTCAATTTTCATCAAATTATGTTATCAAACGCCGTCCAAATGCAATTTAACTTTGGGTACAGGAAGCATTTCTACAGAGTTATTTCTCGAAAATTCGCTTGGCATACTGGAACCACTCCGAGTAAAGGTCGTCAGAATTACTCCAAATTAGATTCTAAATGGCTGCAAGCATTAGGTAAGCATTTCTTCCTTCTGAACTCTCGAGAATTGGCGAGTTTTCGGCAAAATTAATCAAAGTTGAAGTTATAGTTAATTATGTCAAAAGATATTGTTAATTGCTGTGTGTTAGTATTGAAATAGCCTCGTTTTCTCAGCGTGAGAGTTGCAAATTGATGAAATTACTGACTTCAGGTTGGAAGTGTTCGAGCAACCAGAAATCATCAAATAAGGTATGTTAAGGCTATCTTTTTTGGCAAGTTATGTTCATCGTAAAGTTAGTACTTGTTTATCTATAGTACCCCAGAGTAAACCTATTGTGATCAGCTTCTACAAATAGAATTAAGACGACAATGATAACATAGTAACCCTCGTCAGAGTTAACCCTAGCTAGATTGGTTTTTGCTCACGACATTTGGGTTGTTGGATGTTGTTGCCTATAGGGCCATGCTCATAGGGGCATTATGATTTCCAAAAGGACCAGATTGAGGTCGTGAGGACCGTATTGAGTTACACTAGACTGAGGCCGTGAGGGTCATATTGAGTTACACTAGATTGAGGCCGTGAGGGCCATATTGAGTTACACTAGATTGAGGTCGTGAGGGCCATATTGAGTTACACCAGATTGAGGTCGTGAGGGTCGTATTAAGTTACACTAGATGGAGGCCTGAGGGACGTATTGAGTTCTGGTTACCTCTAGAGCATACATTATGATTCTCATACGAGCGAAGGCTCGTGGTCCAGTTACAGGAGCCCACACGGCTCAGATACAGGCACAGGTACAGGAGCATATCAGGCTCAGATACAACTTTAGAGGATGGGTATTCCTGAGTTACAGTATGCTTATGAACCTTTAGTATCCAGGTAAGAAGAGTATGCATTGTTTGTACTTGTCGAGGCTTATAGGGGCCTAGGCAGATTTTTCTGTGTTGTTTGTACCTTTTAGGCTTATGGAGGATTGGTTAGGTTCTTGTTTATATATATATATACTTGTTAGTTAGATACTTAATATGGTGAGATTACTCTAGTTAAATTCTTATCCCCCTTCTTAATTACTTCAGCTTATTCAACTTTCATTCTGCTATTACTTTACTACCATACATATCGGTACATATTGCACTAACGCCCATCCTTGGGGCGCTGCATTACTTGTCTGCAGGTGTGGATAGACACAATTCAGGGCCTTCTTAGTCATTAGCCAGAGACAACAGTCCAATCAGCTCCTTTCCTCTGGAGCTAATAGTTAGAGAAGATTTATTCTTTTGTTGTATAGTTTATGGGTAGGTCGAGGCCCTATCCCGATCATTATTCCACTCTTAGAGGCTTGCAGACTACAAATTATTAGTTGTTTTCCTTATAGGGCCTAGTTTAGTTATCAGTTCGCAGCCTTGTCGGCTATAACATAGTTATGGTTGCGTGTTTTTATTCGGATATAACTAGATAGCATGGTGGTCTTGTCGGCCCGCATAGGATCCCGATTATTGTGTTATTTTTGGTTAGTTGTCCTCTTTTATAGGTGGCCTTATCAGCCGAAGGCTGTATTTACAGCCAAGATATAGCTTGTCATTTTCTTTAATTGAGTTACAGGCGTGCACCAGAGGTGCACAAATCCAGTCAGGCTGGTTCAGATCCTAGTGTTGCACTAGGTTCCAGTCACGTCTCCTAAGGTGGGGTGTGACAAACTTGGTATTAGAGTAGGTCGTATCCCAAGGAGTCTGCAAGCCGTATCAAGTAGAGTTTTATCTATGGATGTGTTGTGCACCACATTCTATAGACAGGAGGCTACGAGGCATAATAGTGTGGTTACTCTTCTTTCTCCTCCAGTCGTGCTATAGAGCTGTGTTGTATAGGGTAACTTTCTAAGCTTATGTTATTCTACTTATTTACAAAGAAATGCCTGATGCACGACAGACCGCGACTGGTCGGGAGTTGGATGTGGCAGCAGGAGAGGGCACTAGTAGGGGCCCCAGTTAGAGTTAGCTCGATCTGAGGGCGACAGGTAGACATTATGTCGGCCTCCCCAGCACTCACCGTCGCACCAGGAGCCCTTTAGGGAAGTAGATATACCAGTGCCACCCACAGCCATTCCTATGCCATCAGATCAGGAGCTCAGGGGGGCATTCTACATGTTTTTTCAGATGATGGCTGCCCAGCATTAGCCTCAACTAGTAGTACCAACTACTGTTGAGCCCACTGAGGGGACCGGGAGTTTGAGAGTCCGTAAGCTACTTGATTTATGTCCCTCACAGTTTACAGGGACAGACCGTAGAGAGGACCCCCAAAACTTCATAGACCAGCTGCAGAGGATATTCAGGGTCATACATGCCTCGTCCACAGAATTAGTTGAGTTAGCAGTATTCCAATTGCGAAAGATAGCAGTTTTGTGGTAGAGAGTTGGGAAAGATCCCGAGGCAAAGATACACCACCACCTACATGGCCTAGCTTCTTTGAGGCTTTCATAACCACTATTTGCCCCGAGAGATCCAGCAGGCCAGAGTAGAGCAGTTTTTACATCTGGAGCAGGGCAGAATGAGTGTCAGAGAATATGCATTGAGGTTTGATTCCTTAGCCAGATTCGCGCCCTCGTTTGTCGACACTATGTCAGCCAGGGTGCACCAGTTTCTTATGGGACTTGCGCCAAAATACGTGGAATCTTACAGTACGACCACACTACGAGAGGGTATGGATATCTCACAGATTCAGGCCTTTGCTCAGAATATAGAGGAACTCAGACAACATCAGTATGCCATGGATAAGGCAGGTCAGGAGCAAGTTGGAGGGCTAGACCAACAGACTTTCAGGTGGGCCTAGGCCTCGTTTATCAAGTAGGACACCTAGGCCCCCATTCCAAAAGAAGAAGGGCAGTAGATCAGATCGTCATGGAAAGTTAGGTCCCGACAAAGTTTACGAGCGTCAGGCTCACAACAGCAGAGGGGGCCAAATCAGATGGGACCAGCGGTACCACGTTGTAGTACCTGTCATAGGCTGTATCTGGGGAGATGCAGGTATGGTTCCACCACCTGTTATTCTTGTGGATAGTAGAGACACATAGAGGGATTGTTCGACTAGACGTCAGGGTGGTCAGGACCAACATAATAGATCCTCAATAGGTTTATATACCCCAGCACCTTCTACAGGGCGCATGCCCTCAGCTCCAACCGGCAGAGGCCAAGGTAGATCAGGGGCATCTAGTTCAGGAAATGTTAAGGATTGCACATATGCATTACCAGACTGACAGGAGTCAGAGTCGTAGCCATATGTTGTGACAGGTATATTAGATGTTTTCTCTCACTCAGTTTATGCTTTGATAGACCCGGGCTCCATTTTGTCGTATGTTACTCCGTTAGTGGCCCGAAAGTTTGATATAGCACCAGAATTGCTTCAACGACCCTTCTTAGTATCTACACTCGTTGGTGACTCTACTATTGCTAAAAGAATTTACCGGGTTGTACAGTAGAGATTGTTGGTCGCTAGACCTTAGCAGATCTAGTATAACTAGAAATGATTAACTTTGATGTAATTATAGGTATGGATTAGTTGCCACCATGTTACACCATTGTAGAGTGCTGGACCAAATTTTCACTTTCTAGGGGAGGTAGTGTGAGAGTGGAGAGGTAATACGGATACGCCAAAAGGTAAGTTCATATCCTATCTTCGAACAAAAAAGTTGATAGCAAAGGGTTGTACTTACCATATTGTTAGGGTTAGGTATATGCAAGAAGAATCCCCGACTCTCCAGTCCATCCCAGTGGTTAATGAGTTTCCAGATGAACTCCCTGGTATTCCCCCAGAGCGGGAAATAGATTTCTCTACAGACTTGATACCAGATGTTCAGCCTATATCCATCCCTCCATATCGAATGGCTCCTGCAGAATTGAAGGAATAGTTGAAAGATTTGTTAGAAAAGGATTTTATCAGGACGAGTACTTCACCGTGGGGTGCACCAGTTCTGTTTGTAAGAAAGAAAGATGGTTTCCTACGCATGTGTATAGATTATCGGCAATTGAATAAAGTTACTATTAAGAATAAATACCCTCTCCCATGAATAGATGATTTATTCGATCAGCTACAAGGAGCGAAATACTTTTCCAAAATTTACTTGAGATTCGGGTACCACCAGGTTGGAGTTCAGGAGAAGGATATCCCCAAAACGACTTTTAGATCCAGGTATGGTCATTTCAAGTTCCTAGTTATGTCCATCGGGTTGACAAATGCACCAGAAGTTTCCATGGACCTAATGAACAGTATCTTCAGGCCATACTTAGATATGTTTGTGATAGTATTTATTGATGATATTCTGGGGTACTCTCGCTCAGAAGCAGAACACAGAGATCATTTGCGAACAGTACTTCAGATCCTCAGAGACCTCCAACTATATGCAAAGTTTCCTAAATGTGAGTTTTGGTTGAATTCTGTAGCTTTATTGGGCCACATTGTATCAGAGGCTGGTATTCACGTTGATTTGCAGAAAATTGAGGCAGTAAAGAAATGGCCTAGGCCTACAACTCCAATAGAGGTTTGCAGTTTCCTGGGTTTAGCCGAGTATTACAGAAGGTTTGTTAAAGGGATTCTCTACCCTTTCAGCACCCTTGACCAAATTGACTCAGAAAGCAACCAAGTTCCATTGAACCGTGACCTGTGAGCAGAGTTTCAAGGAATTGAAAAACAGATTGACGTCGACACTAGTGTTATCTTTGCCAGAAGGTTTGTCGGGTTATACTATATATTGCGATGTTTGGGGAATTGGGTTAAGGTGTGCTTGATGCAATACGGGAAGGTAACTGTATATGCTTCAATGCAATTAAGGAAACATGAAAAGCATCCCACCCACGATTTGGAGCTAGCTACAGTAGCTCATGCCTTAAAATATGGAGGAATTACTTGTATGATGTGCATGTAGATATTTTCGCTGATCACGAGAGCCTCCAGTACATTTTCACGCAGAAAGAGCTGAATTTGCGACTGTGCCATTAGCTAGAATTGTTGAAAGACTATGATGTGAACATTTTGTATCATCCAGGGAAGGCTAATATCATAGTTGACGCCCTTAGCCGCAGATCCATGGGCAGTTTAGCACATTTGAGACCAGAACAGGGGGAAATGGCTCGAGAATTACACCGGCTAGCTAGTTTAGCAGTTCAGGTAGTAGATTCAGAGGATAATTGGGCTATAATTCAGAATACAGAAGTATCATCCCTAGTTGTAGAGGTAAAAGAATGGCAGTAGGAGGACCCTAGTCTGGTACAGTTTAGAGACAAGGTTCGGCGGGGTGAAATATCAGCTTTTGAGTTAACTGAAGATGGGGTTTTGAGATACATAGGTTGCCTCTGCGTTACAGATACAGTAGGGCTCCGCCAGTAGATTATGGAAGAGGTACATTATTCTCGCTACTCTCTTCATCTAGGTTCGACGAAGATGTACCACGACATAAAAGAGATATATTGGTGGCCTGGAATGAAGAAAGGTGTAGCCGAATTTGTAGCGCAGTGTCCTAAAAGCTAATAGGTAAAAGTAGAACATTATAAAATGGCGGACTAACTCAGGAGATGGCTATACCTATATGGAAATAGGAGGCAATTAATATGGATTTTCTGACAGGACTACCCCGTACCAGACGCAAATTTGACTCCATTTGGGTCATTGTTGATAAGTTGACGAAATCAGCTCACTTCCTTCCAGTCCGAACTACATTTTCAACCGAGATTACACCGAATTATATATTAATGAGATAGTCCAACTGCATGGTGTCCCGACATCTGTCATTTCTGATAGAGGGGCACAATTTATAGCTATATTTTGGCAATTATTTCAGAAAGGTTTGGGGACACAGGTTAATTTGATTATTGCCTTTCATCCCTAGACAGATAGCCAGGCAGAGTGCACTATTCAAATGCTCAAGGATATATTACGGGTGTGTGTGCGAGATTTTGAAGGAAGCTGGGACGAGCATTTACCTCTTACTGAATTTGCATACAATAATAGTTATCATTCCGCAATTCAGATGGCTCCTTATGAGGCATTATATGGGTGGAAATGCAGGTCCCCTATCGGATGGTTTGAAGTAGGAGAAGCAGGGTTAGTTGGACCTGATATGATCCACTAGTCAAAAGATAAAGTAAAACAAATCAGAGAACAGTTGCTGATAGCCCAGAGTCGTCAGAAGTCCTACTCCGATGTGCAGCATAGAGACTTGGAATTTAACGTTGATGATTGGGTATTTCTTAAAGTTTCACCGATGAAGGGCGTGATGAGATTTGGAAAAAAGGGCAAGTTTAGCACTAGATTCATTGGACCATATCGAATCCTCCGGAGAATAGGCCAACTGCCATATGAGTTAGAGCTACCTTTAGAGCTAGAATCTGTCCACCCAGTCTTCCACGTATCAATGCTCCGAAAGGGCATAGGGGACCCGTCTTGGGTGGTTCCAGTTGAGGATATTCAAGTTACTGAAGAGTTAGCCTATGAAGAGGTTCCAATTGCTATACTAGATTGATAGGTTCGTAGGTTAAGGACTAAAGATGTAGCCTCCGTTAAAGTTTTATGGAGGAACAGAAATGTAAAGGAAATGACCTTGGAGGCTGAGGACGACATGAGATCTAGATATCCTCACTTGTTCCATGATTGACCCGGATTATGTAGTTAAGGTAAGGTTGTTGTTCAGTTGTTATTTTACTGCTTATAGTACTAGTACTGGTTGGTTGGTTATCTCTATATGGTGATATAGTTGTTTATAGCGTCTAGTGAGATGCCTATGTTGGGTTTTTTCTGCGTTTCAGGTTTTTAGATAGTCCATAATATAGAGAAGACTCTACCAAAATTCATCTAAATATTTGTTAAGAGAATTAACTCCTTTAAGTCTGAAGATGACATTCAAGGACAAATGTTCCTCAGATGGGGAAGATGTTACACCCCGTGAAATGGTAACAGTTAGTAGGCGTACGCGTGGGTTGTGGCGAGTAAAGAGAGCTTGACACGTGTAGGAAAAGCCTCGGAAGCAGGATCGGGCGAGGCCAGGCCACAAGGGGCCAACGCGACGCACAACCTGCTGGTGCTTTGGGCAGTGCGGTGCGCTAGGAGGGCCAGCGCCCTGGGAGGCACGGCGCGGAACCCTCCCTGGCGCGTTGTCCAGCTCGAGGCACACCCGTCTACCTCCCTACACTTATATATATATACTTCCCTTGTTCAATTTTAAATCATTTTTAAAGTGACATACAACCAAGAACGGAGACAATACATAAATCTCACTTAATTTTCATCAAATTACGCTATCAAACACCGTCCAAACGCAAATTAACATCGGGTAACAAGTCCTAGGTCTATGGAAAGCATTTATATGGAGTTATTTCTCAAAAATTCACTCGGCATACCGAACCCCGCCGAGTAAAGGTCGTTAGAATTACTCCAAATTTGATCCTAAATGGACACAGGCATTACGTAAGCATTTCTCCCTTCTGAACTTTCGAGAATTGGTGGGTTTTTGGCAGAATTAATCAAATTTGAAGTTATAGTTAATTCTGTTAAAAGATATTGTTAATTTCCGAGTGTTAGTATTGAAATAGCCTCATTTTCTCAGCGTGAGGGCTACAAATTGGTGAAATTACTGACTTCAGGTTGGAAGTGTTCGAGCACCCAAAAATCATCGAATAAGGTTGTTAAGGCTATCCTTTTCGGAAAGTTATGTTCATCGTAAAGTTAGTACGACTTTTTTATCTATAGTAACTCAGAGTAAACCTATTGTGGTTAGCTGCTTCAAATAGAATTGAGACAATAGCAATAACATAGTAACCCTCGTCAGAGTTAACCCTAGCTAGATTGGATTTTGCTTACGACATTTGGGTTGTTGGATGTTGTTGCCTATAGGGCCATGCTCGCAGGGGCAATATGATATCCGAAAGGACCAGATTGAGGCCGTGAGGTCCGTATTGAGTTACACTAGATTGAGATCATGAGGGCCATATTGAGTTACACTAGATTGAGGCCATGAGGGTCGTGTTGAGTTACACCAGATTGAGGTCGTGAGGGCTATATTGAGTTACACCAGATGGAGGTCGTGATGGCCGTATTAAGGTCTAGTTACCTACAGAGCTTACATTATGATCCTCAGATGAGTGAAGGCTCAGGGTCCAGTTGTAGAAGCCCAGACGACTTAGACATAGACACAGTTACAGGAGCCTATCAGGCTCGGATACAACTTTAGAGGACAGGTATTCCTGAGTTACAGTATGCTTATGAACCTTTAGTAGCCAAGTAGGAGGAGTATGCATTATTTGTACTTGTCGGGGCTTATGGGGGCCCATGTAATTTATTCTGTGTTATTTGTACCTTCCAGGATTATGGGAGTTCGGTTAGGTTCTTGTTTGTAAATATATACTTGTTAGTTAGATACTTCAGATGGTGAGATTACTCAGGTTTAATTCTTATCCCCTTTCCTGATTACTTCAGCTTATTCAGCTTTCATTCAGTTATTACTTTACTGCCTTACATATTCGGTACATATTGTACTAACGCCCATCCTTGGGGCATTGCATTACTTGCCTGCAAGTGCGGATAGATACAATTCAGGGCCTTCTTAGTCATCAGCCAGAGACAGCAGTCCAGTCAACTCCTTTCCTCCAGAGTTGATAGTTAGAGAAGGTTTGTTCTTTTGTTGTACAGTTTCTGGGTAGGTCGGGGCCCTATTTTCGACCATTATTCCACTCTTAGAGGCTTGCAGGCTACAAA
Organism: Datura stramonium; assembly: GCA_018107945.1. Classification (NCBI taxonomy): domain Eukaryota; kingdom Viridiplantae; phylum Streptophyta; class Magnoliopsida; order Solanales; family Solanaceae; genus Datura; species Datura stramonium. Next base: position 65,534 of record JACEIK010003590.1, on the reverse strand, counting down.
TTATTAGCTATTGTTTTTGTTGTTAGCCGTGTGGGGCCTAGTTTAGCTAATAGTTAGCATCCTTGTCGGCTATAGCATAGTTATGGTTGCCTGTTTTCATTCAGATATAATTAGACAGTATAGTGGTCTTCTCACCCCGCATAGGATCCCTATTATTGCATTGTTATTGGTTAGCTATCTTCTTTTACAGGTGGCGTTGTCGGCTGGAGGCTGTATTTACAGCTGAGATATACCTTTTCATTTTCTTGAATAGAGTTGTAGGCATGCACCAGAGGTGCACAAGTCCAGTCAGGCTAGTTCAGATCCCAGTGTGACACTAGGTGCCAGTCATGCCTCCCAAGGTGGAGCATGACATATAACCATTCTGGAAATCTAAAAAATCACATTTAAAATTACAAGCATCACCAAACTGTATTTAGTATGTATTTTAAGGGTAAATTATGTAGTATATTTATTGTTAGTGATTTTTACATTAATGTACATTGAAATTATTTTTTGGGAACTCTATGCATCAAAAAAAATTTAGTTGATTCAATTATATGTATCTAGTTACTTTCTTATGTTTAAAGGACTAATTACTACTTCCTCCATTCCTTTTTAGTTGTAAGAATAAGATTTGCACATCCATTAAGAAAAAAATTAATAGGTATAACAATTTGACTTATATAATTTAGGTAAATAATCAAGGTAGGTGCCGCTTAAACCTAGTATCACCACCATGGTAACACCGGAAGATTGTCCGATGAATTATGAATCGCGATATCCACCCCTACTAACAACCAAACCCATACTTATAATATTCAACCCCACCTAAATAATAATTAAAATTCCCATTCCAACACCAATAGCTTTTATGCTCAATCATTGAGAAACCTGGAAGATTCAAACAAGGATCAGGTGACAGTTGATATGAAGATAGTGAAAATAATCAATGGAGAACTAGTTGTTCATTGGACGGAAGAAGAGGTGATTAAGATGAATATGATGGAGAATCTGCAATATGCCAATATGCTATTGTGGGCAATATTGCTAATGTTTGGCCATCTTTATATGAAAGAAGGTCGTTAATCCCCCAGGAATGTGGCATTAAAGGAGAATACAAAATAGGGTATTTCAGGCATCGTCATGCGCTAATAACATGCCAATTTCTGGAAGATTTTTTTGCTATAGTGTCGAGTAATGTATATTAACTTAGGACTAAATATGGAATGGTTCTCCAAATGAGACCTTTAATTTATGATGAAAAGTTCAAATTAGAGGAGGAGACAACGCAGGCTTTGTCTTGGGTGTCTTTCCCCAATCTCCTACTTACTTTCTTTGGGAAAGACACATTATTCACACTTGCATCAGCAACGGGGAGGCTACTACAACTTGATATGGAGATCATTAACAAGACTCGGCCTAGTTATACAAGAGAAAAAGTTCAAGTGAACCTTTAGGCCGCCAAACTATCTAAACATGTAGTCATAGGATAGTGGAGGAGGGCACAGGAGAGATACGAAGGGAGAAGAGAAGAATTCAATATGATTTGTTGCCTAAATATTGTGATATACGTAAAATGCAGGGACATTCAACTGAGGAATGTAGATTCTTAGTTCAGCATTGTCTTATCACAACAGGTAATCTACACGAAAGAGAGAAGATAAAGCAGACAGTGACACCGAAGGAAGAGCAATCAAGTGACATAAGCAGGAAACTATTAAAAATTTTCCCACATGGTTTCTGTCAAGTGGTAGAGTGGTGGGGAATCATAAAAAAGTGGCTCACTATAAAAGATAATAGAATATTTGTCAAGGCAAAAGAGAATGAAACTATTGTAGCTAACAGATATGAAGTATTAGGAGATGATCATGGCACTGAGAGTGTAACAGAAAAGAAGGAGGTTAAAGTCAAAGGAGAAGTGTGCAAAGTAGACAGGGAAATGGACAAAATAGCATATCATGATACAATCTTGGAGGTTGAGAACACATCACAATCAGAGAGTAAGTTTAGTAAGTTTGGAGAGATTAATGATCAACACTCAAGGCGTGAAGAAGAGAATAGGATGGCATTAGTGAAAGTGGTTATTGAGGATGAAGTGCCAATAAAAAATTTGTCCAATCATATTGATAAGGAAACAAACATGAAACATGATGGATTTGTAGAAGAAAGAGTACGTAAGGAAGAAGAGAAAAAGATGGAATTAGTGGAAATAGTTACAGAGGATACAGTGCCAATAAACACTTTGTCTAATTACATAGACAAGGAAACAAATGGGAACAAGGATGGATTTGCAGAAGAGAGTAACAATACAACAACACAAAATAATAGTTCAAAGCTACCAAACACAATACTACATGAACTGGTCACACGAAGAGTAGCAGATTGGAAGCTTGGAGAGAAGGAAATTCTTTTAATAGAAGACAAAGACAACAATGCAAAAAAAATGAAACATAGGACAGTGGAATTTCACAGAAATAAGGATAAGCACCCTCCAAAAATAAACAATAGAAAAAGGAGTAAGGAGACAAATATAGCACATCCAAATAGGGTTGTAACAAGGAGTGCTACAAATAAAGAAAATTTTAAATTCTAATCAAATCATTTATTTTAAATGTTATATCAGTAAGAACTAACCAAACTTTTCATAGGCTTCAAATATTAAACATGAATCACAATTTCTTTTTTGATAGCACTGATGGAGCCATTTCAACAAGCTAGGAAGATTGAGAAGTATAAAAGGAAGTAGGGCATGAAACAGGAAGGAGAAAATATAAATGAAAATATTTGGTATTTTGTAGTTGATAATATAGAGGTTGAGGTGATAGCAAACAGCTCTCAACAAGTGCCTTTAAAGTTGAATATGGTGAGTCTCAATGTGGAATTGGTGACAACCCTAGTATATGCTAAGTGTGAATCGAATAAGAGACTGGAGTTGTTGGAAGATATCTATCAACTAGCTAATAGAATGATATTACCATGGATGGTGGGGGAGTGATTTCAATACACTGATGAATGGGGAAGAAAAGATAAGAGGATTGCTAGTTTATCCTCAAAATGTGGAAGACTTTGCTTTCCGCATCAACTCTTGTGAATTGGAGAAGATAACATTCAAAGGTAGTACATTTACATGGTAGAATGGAAGAGCAGGAGAAGATTACATATTTGAGAGTTTAGACAGAATGTTATCTAATCAAGCTTTACAGTCAATTTATGGGCATGTGGAGGTGGAGCATCTAGCCAGAACAGGATCAGATCATGCCCCAGTGATCTGCTCCTATGGGTTTTAGCATCAAAATATCATAAAGACTTTTAGATTCTTGAAGTTTCGGATAGAGCATAAGAAGTTTTTAGATACAGTAAGGATGAACTGGATAGCAGAGGAAGGTCCTAATCCATTTATCACCTTTAAGAACAAGTTAAAAAAGGTGAAGGGGACTTTGTCTAGGTGGAGTAGGGAAGTATTTGGAGATATATTCAAGCAACTAATTATAAGGGAGGAGATTATGAGAATAAAAGAGTTACTATTTGAAGAAGATCCTTCTCTGGCAAACAAAAACATTCTGCAGCACGCTCAAGAAGAGCTAAAGAAATACTTACATTTTGAAGAAGAGTATTGAAGACAAAAAGCAGAAATTGAATGGTTTAAAGAGGGGGACATAAATACTAGATATTTTCATAATCTAGTAAAGGGGAGAAAGAAGAGACTGCAGATCAAAACAATACAAGACAGAGATGGACATTGGGTGGAAAATGAGCAGTAGATGGTAGCAAAAGCAGTGAGCTAGTTTAAGCAGCAGTTCACATAAGGAAATGATGAAAAGCTTAATTCAGATATAATAGACCTCATCCCTAACTTAATTGATCAGGAGTAGAATGTAGTGTTATGTGAAATGCCATCCATTGAGAGGTGAAAGCTGCATTTTTTAATCTTAATAGAGAAAGTGCATATGGTTCAGATGGATTCATTGTTATATTCTTTCTTTAGCATATTGAAACATTATGGGTGTTGATGTATTCAAAATAGTGCACAATTTCTTTATGGAGAACACCCTACCAAGGGCCATCACTCATACAAATTTAGTTCATTCTCCTAAGAAGAAATTGATACAAAACTTCTCAAATCTAAGGCCTATAAGTCTTAGTAATTTTATTAACAAAGTTATATCAAGGGTGTTGCATGATAGGTTGGAAAGAATGCTACCTCAGTTGATATCTACTAATCAATCAGGTTTTGTAAAAGGAAGAAGTATTATAGAAAATATATTGCTTATACAGGAAATAGTTATTGATATAGGAAAGAGAGGCAAACCAGAAAATGTGATTATGAAATTTACTAAGGCTTATGATAGGGTGTCATGGAACTATCTTATCAGAGTCCTAAAAAAGATGGGATTTGCTGATCATTTCTTTGATATGATATGGAGTCTTCTAGCTAACAATTAGTATTTTGTATTACTTAATAGGCAAGCAACAAATTATTTCATTTTACAAAGAGGTTAAAGAAAAGAGATCCACTATCCCCTGCTCTTTTCATATTATCAGCAGAAATATTGTCAAGGGCTCTCAACTCACTATTTGATAATAAATAATATGTGGGGTATGACATGCCTAAGTGGAGTCAGAATATTAATCACCTAGCGTATGCAAATGATATCATTATATTTGCATCATCAAATGAGCAATCATTGAAGGAAATAATGAGGGTTTCAAAGAAATATGAGGATGTATCTAGCCAATTAATAAACAAGGAGAAGAGTGTAGTGTACATGTACCAAAGAGGAGATCCTAGGTTAATGGATAGATTTGTGGAAAATACAGGTTTCTCAAAAGGACAATTTCCTCTTACATATTTGGGGTGTCCAATCTTCCATACTAGAAGGAAGAAGGTGTAATACAATGAAATAATAATGAAGGTGAAGTAGAGAATCCAAAATTGGAGAGTCAAGTTATTGTCTTGTGGAGGGAAAGCAACCCTCATAGATAGTGTACTGCAAAGTACCCCTATGTACTTGTTATCAGCATTGGTACCAACTAATACACTATCAATGAAGTACATAAGATGTTTGCTATTTTTTTTGGAGTAATAAGGAAGAAGGGAGAAGAAGACATTAGGTGTCTTGGGCTAAACTGTGCATACCTAAGAAAGAGGGAGGTTTGGGTTTTAAGTCCTTATATAATATTTTCAAAGCTATGGTGGAAATTCTGGACAACTGCTTCTATGGAATAAATACTACAAGAAATTCAAGCCAACAGTGATACAGTGGAAAGAAGGATCACAAATATGGAAGAAGATGTTGAAGGAAAGGGATCATATTGATGACAAGATTTGGTGGGAACCAAGGAGTGGTACTGCTGATATTTGGGAAAATAACTGGATAGGACAGGGAGCTCTAAAACACAGTCATCCAGATCTAGTTAAAAATAATAGTATTAAAGAAATAGGAGCATTTATTCAGCAAGATAGATGGGACAGAGAAAACATGCAATTGTATCTATCAAATAATATTATGGAGTATGTTCAAGAGAAGCTTCAATTGACAGAGCAGTCAAATCAGCCTGACAAACCTTGGTGGATGTTGACAAGTACAGAAAGGTTCACATTAAAAGTGTTTGGGAGATATGTAGACAAAGAAAAAAGGAGAGAAATATTTTAAACAATATATGGATAGAAGAAGTCCTTTATAAAGTTTTCTTCTTTCTGTGGAAGTTGTGGAAGTATAAGCTTCCAGTTGATGAAGTGTTGATAACGCTAAAACTCACACCTCCTGCTAAAGTATGAAGTGGATGTTGTCAATAAAGAATTCAACTAGAGGTTGGGTCGAACCCACAGGAAATATGGAAGATTTAGACTAATGCCGGTAAGTGAACTTGTTGGTTAGTTACACCAATTTAGGGGTTTCAAGAAAATAATATTTAAAACAATGATTGAAATTGTGATGTAAAATCAAGAGTTAAGACTAACTAGGGTTTGTGTTCCCCATGGGTTCATAACTGCTTCGGGTATACACACGTCATCAATACTAATGCTTAATTGTAGAACTGAAAACTAGGGTTCATCCAAACGACTGGTTCGTCCCTATTGGATGACTATACTCAATCACTGGGTCAGGTCTTATGAGCGGTTTCAAACTATCCGTTATCAATAAATTCAAAATTTAACTATCTTGAGACCACAGCTCAAGTTAATACATTGATCATCAAGATCAAGGCTTTGTTGTAATTCTCATTTCCTAATATCTACCTCTCTAGGCTCAAGAAAGTAAAGAATTCAAGAAAGTCCTAACGTTGTACACTGTTAAAAAATGTTTAAGCATGAAGAGAATACAATACAAGCATTTTGCATTTGTTGTGAATCACTTTTGTGTATCCCTAGCTCATTAATCTACCATGGTTCCCACAACCCTAGCTATTGAGGTTTTAGCCTCTCATAGTTGCAAGGTTGTGATATGCATTCATAATTAAACACGTAAATCAATACTTACAATTGTAGATGAGAGAAAAAGCTTCTTTGATTATCTCCGAAATAACTCAAGAACAACTCACAAAGATCAAGAAAGAAATAAAGAAAAGGTTGATCACAAGCTAATCAACTCAATTCTATGTTTTTCCTCACTTCCTAACCTTCTCTAATCACTTCCAATGTTTCACTATATGTTGTCTAGATGATTTCTACTTAAAATAAAACATAAAAGATATTTATGCAGACATAAGAATCTTTTTTCTAAGCTAACAGGGTAAATTTCCATAATTGATGCCGCCTGAGCCACGACAGATCCTATGACCCGTAGCATGATTTTAGAGGTCATACCTGCTATCCGTATGTCCTTGGCTTGCTAAAATTTGGCTAAGTGTTGAGCCTTGGTACGACTAGTACATGCTTCCTACGAGTCATATTGTACTTCCGTGGCTTGACTCTGAGAATTTTTAATTTTTCTGAAGTTTGTCATGAGTGTGATGGTATGACTCGTACCTCTCTGCCACGACTCGTAATATCTATCCGCGTCGGGAGTCTACATCTTGTGAAATTCTTTTGAATATTTCCACGATTCTGCATTATGGCTCGTACCAGTGTTGTATGACTTGTACTGAGAGTTGTAAGCTACACTCTTCACAATTCAGCCATCTGAAACTTTTCACGATCTTCAGTACGGCTGGTACCATCAACCTATGGCACATACTAAGACTGTGACTTTAGCCCATTTTCTGCACTTTCAGGCTATCGTTTTCACATTCTTGATCTAACACCTATTTATCCTAAAATTAAAGAAAAAGTGTCTTATATTCATATAAACACACCTAAGTCCATGCTATTTTCTTAGTTTTTAGCGTCAAAAGTGTTGTAAACTCACAACACATCAACATCCTCAACTTAAGACTTTTGCATGTCCTCAGGCAAAGAAAGAAAAAAATTAAACACGACGCTCAATTAGAAAATAAACCTAGGATACTACAGCCAGTACCAAACAAAATTTGCACTATACATTCAATGACTTTTAACCCTTCTTCCATGAACCAATATCATCTAATGTACTACAAGCAACCAAAAAATATGCTAATCAGGGATCAAGATATATCATCTAGCTATCAACAGGAAATCAAGTCATCACCAATGCTTTTCACACAGACCAATAATAAAAGTAAACATTACCCATGTACCCTCACAACAAATGAAGTCCCCATTCATGGATATAGTAAAAAATATGGCATGGGACTGAACAAGCAAGACTCTTACTCTCACAATGAAGTTTCAAATACTGTGTACCGGATACCATAGGCTTGCCCTTACTTTCTCTGCTTCGGTCTGTCAGATGGTCAGACTAGGATCACTATAGGACTAGCTGCGGCTTGTAATGTAAGATTTATGGCTGCACATGATAACTGTGAGATAGTTTTAAGTGACTAACCCTTCCTTAGTACTACATACATTTGCTTCACCGTTCACCTATTTCACCATTTTCTTCTTTTCATTTTTTTTCCTCCCTTTTCACCTCTTTTGTATTCATTTGAATGAGTGTGTTGGGTTTCAACCTTTTCAAGCATTATTTTTCTTTTGATTTATTTTTCAAAGTTTTCAACTTGTTCATCTCTTTTTTTTTCTCTTTTTCATTTGTTACACCACACCTCATTTTTCACCTTTTTCTCTTTTCTTTCCTTTTTCCTCATTCCACCATTTATGCACCCCTACTCTAGCCACCCTCAACTTAGGCGTTTTACGTATGTTGAGGTTCACAATGTCCAAGGAAGGACCAGGGCCAAAATAGGTTCATTATAAAAAATAGGTACGGTTCATCGGTTAATCAAAGAAAAATGGTCTATTAAAGGCTCAAAATTGGGATCAAGGGAATCATATGATTTTGGTTGATTCATTTAGGCTAAGAGTGAGCGTAATAAAAAATGGCCTATGATCATATCCCGACCAACCATCCTTAGCCTATGCAAAGCCATGTATTTAGCTATTGAGCCTCAAAGTTTATATTTTTATGTGATCGCAGCATCAAAAAGAAAGTCTGAATTTTCTACGGAAGCCGGCTCGAAATATTTGATCTTAGGTTGACCAACCAGGCAAGTTCTAGATCTTCAACACAGTGTTGAACTAAGTATCAAACCTCACTCACTCATGGTACATGATTTATATTCATTTTACTTGTCTGGTTTATACATCGATTAAAAAGACTACTCATGAAAATACACTAAATGACATCTAAAGATACACAGAAATCATGCATGTAGTCACAAGTACATAGCTAATGCATCAAAAAAAACTGTGGTGCTCCTGATCTCCTACAGAGGAGGTACCTCCACTGTAATCCTTGCGCTAGCGGTGGCTAGAGCACTCAATGGTGTGTCAATAGGGGGAGTGGTTACCCCCTCGATAGTATCGACCGTCTCTACAACCACTATGGTGATCGAGGATGATTGTGGCCCGCCCAAAGGGTCTTTGCCACTAGCAAGCTCGGGCTGAGCAATGGTAGAGCTGCCTACTGCTCTAGCTCGCTCCTGCAGCTTTGAAATATATGAGTCATGAGTCTGCAGGCTCTCTACTCGTGCCCAATTGTGTTCTCTTCTTTCTCTCTTCCTCTTCTTCCTCAAACTTTCTTCTCCAACATCCTCGGAGACTCTTTTCTTTCCTTTTTACATTGGAGCTGTCATTGGCTCCCAATAAGCTGCCAAGTCAATATCCTTATCTGGCTCTTCATCAAGGTACATAAGAGTGGGCCCTGATATAATTGTCGGTTTCCATGATGAAAACTCGGCTACTTGTCTTCGAAGATCCCCCAACTCCTCACAAAGACTGCCGGTATCTGTCTACTCCGCCATACGCATGTTGAATCATCTCTCAAATTTGTTAAGTAGAGCATGTAAGGCCTGTGCTACTGTGTCAATCTCTACTTTTATTCAGGGCTTTACATTCTCCATCATTGCCTAAATTTTTCTTTCGGCCATGGTCAACCTCTTGGCCAATTTCTGGAGAAAATCCTGGGGCACTAGGACGTACCCTGCTGGAGTTTGAGTCGGCAGGCTAGGCAGTGGTGTAGTAGAAGTGCTGGGAGCTGCCTTTGAATGACCGACATATGTATCCAGTGTCTCGCTCTTCTCCTGTGAGGTGGGGACATTCACCTATGCGCCCCCAATTGGCTGGGTCTGTGGAACTGCTGTGGGAAGTCAGGTTCGACTCACTGGGTTTATTTCATCCCGAATTAAGCAATGTCCATTATCCTCTACCCTCCAATCAAGTGCTCCTCACCCCGTCGCACCGACACTTCTGCCTCTTTGCATAATCTGAAAACAAGGCTCGAGAATGGGATGGTAGTTCTCAATCCCACAGCACGATCTTGTATTTCCTCAGCGATGATCCTCGGGATGTTGATGAGGTATCTGGACATGAGGCATGCCACCAGAGCTGCTTTGTCTGCACTCAAAGTTTTGTCATTGACTGTTGGTGCTAATCGATGGGGTACTAATGTCCAGTAGGCTTTTTCTATGAAATTTAGTGAGCTTTTGGTAACCTTCTTTCCACCTAAGACCCACTTTTCTTCCTCTTTTTCTTAAGCTATAACACCTGCCAACCATTGTAGCTGCCTCTATCTCTCCTCAAATCCTAGCTGCCTAATTTTCTTTAGTGCCTCCACTCGGTACTCATATTCCGGCGTGGCATATGGAGGTATGAATTGTGACCCGTATAGGATCTGAGAGATAGTGCACTCGGAGATGTCGACCTCTCGCACTTTGACCTTGACACTCTCCAATCTGGGCTGGTCTTTCACTTTCTGCCCCTTTTTTGCCTTTTACTCCATGGTCGCTAAGTAGTTGACGTAGAACTCACGGACTATCTATGAAGTGTACTGGTCCGGAGTCCTAACAATCCATTCGTGCCCATAAAAGCTGAATATCCGCTTCATCTCCTCTACTTCATTCAATGCATTGGTGAGGATCCGCGGCTCTTCTTGGATGCTCCACTTGGATTTGTTTTTGGCGGTGAGAGAAATGCCTTGTTCATCGATTTCCTGAGCTCCTGGCACTCTCCACAGGATGGTACGACTCTCCCTAGGCAGTATTTGATGTGTCTCAGCATTGGGAGCCTCCTCCTCTAACTCAGAACTACCACTTGCCTCTCCAGATTGGGTCTCCTCAGACCTTTCTTCTGCATTTGAGTCACTTCTCGACTCCTTATTACCTTCCTTATCCCCTCCTCAGAGTGGCGGGCTTCGGCAGAAGTGACAGTTGCTAAAACAGCTTGGGCCTTTGTCTTTTCCCTAGTGGTTCGAGTGTCGTCAGTATCTGATGTATCAACCTTCTATTCCTCAACTGAACAAGTAGGGGAACTGCCTGCCTTCTCAGATTCAAAGGTCTCATCATGTAATGTCCTCCGGGCAGTTGCTTTGGATGCTTTACACTTGACTATTATTGTACCTGTAGAAAAGAGAGTTAGAATTCCATAGTTAAGAAAGAAAAACAAAAAGTAAAATCCTTTGTATCTAACCACGGGTCAACAGTATGGGTCATACCTTGGAGGTACGACTCATATGAAGTCCCACGAAATCCTTGTTGCACATTATGACTCCCAGGTACGACTCGTACCATGAAGGTATGATCCGTACCTTGAGTCGTTTGAGGATGCCCCTTCACTGAAAATTTCTCTGTATTTTTCCATGACTCATGGTACGACCCGTGGGTCGATTTCAAGAGTCGTAGAAAGGACCATACTACCTCTTATGGACTTGATCCTTTTTAGATATTTGGTACTAATCCTTTCTACGACTCGTAGTGGTAAACCACGAACCGTACCATAGTTCATACCTCAGGTCTTTTCTAGTTTTATCTTGGGACAGTCCCAATGAGCCATCCTACGAGTCGTAGTGCCAAACCACGAGTCGTAAGAAGGCTTGTGAAGCCTGTCCCTGCCTCAATTTTGGTCCAGTTTAAAGGGAGTCTTAATCATATTTTGGGTACTCAGAATTCCCCAGGTCTAGGCATGCAATTCAATCCATATTATATTACTCATCCCTACCTTTTTTTGTCACTTCCCATAACTCAATTTTAAATTCTTCAATTCACAAGTTCATCAACTTTAAAATTTTTCCCAATTCTACATACACCTGTAATATCCCTGGTCATTGTCTCTTTCAATATTTTTGAGCAAAAGGGAAGACTCACAGGGGTTTTAGCATGCAATTCATCAAACACGTAAGTTTTCTCAATATTCAAAGCAATACACTTACTTCTTGCTACATACTTCGACTAGTAGTCTGAGATTAGGGTTGCGATGAACTTGCTTGAGCAGAAAATTGTTTGATTGTTCTTTGTTTTTGAGTTATAGGTGTGAGGGAGTTGTGAGTATGTTTCATGGGTTCGGTTTTGATCGCGTGAGCGAGGGATATGCTTAGGTTTTGAAGTTTAAATAAGTGAGGGGGCAAATTTGAAAACCTAGGTCGAGTCAAGTTATTTCAAGGCTTTTGATCCATCACGACTCGTACCACGAGTTGTAGGAAGACCCCACAACTCATCCCTCGGACTCGTAGTTCAGAGAGTTGAAAACTTACCTGGGGACCTACGAGAGCTTCTTACAACTCATACCATATGATTACGGTCTGTATGATGACTTTTAGGTCTTTTCCTTGCATAGCTTGCATGGTTCACAGGAACAGTAAGTACTATGACCCGTACACTTGAGTTACAAGTCGTAGGACCAACCGTACCCTGAATTCCTTCACTAAAGCACCTCTCTGATTCTCACCACAATTCATGCTACGACTCTTACAACCTTCTCAGGAGTCATACTAAGAGTCATAGCAACTGCTTTTAAGAAATTTTTCTACCACCTATTTTTTTTGTTTTTCCCTGCACACAGAACACACATTAGTTAAATCATTTTGGTTGCCTCCCAAGAAGCGCTTGATTTAACATCGCGACACATTGAAAGTGGCCCAGTTACTCAGAATTCACCAAGCCACCACTTGGGTTGCCTCCTATGAAGAGCCTGATTTAACGTCACGGCATGACGCAAGTCTCTTGACTACTCAGACCTTATCAATACACTAAGATTCATCCTCTATTGCTAAGAATACGTTGTACTCCTTCGGTTGATGCATTGCACAACAGATGTTGAAAGTGACTTCTTCTTTATTCAGTTTGAACTTTAGTTGGCCAACCTCCACATCTACTAAGGCCCTCCCAGTAGCAAGAAATGGTGGCCCCAAGATTATGGGGACCTCATAATCGACCTCAAAATCCAAGATCACGAAGTCTGCTGGGAATATGAATCTGTCAACTTTTACAAGAACATTAAACAGGATCCCCACTGGCTTCTTCATAGTTCTTTCATCAATAGCCGCGTGGTAGTCGGTGTGGGGGATCCCAAGCCTAACTTCTTGAACACAGCCAATGGCATCAGGTTGATGCTTGCTCCCAGATCACAAAGTGCCCTTGCAAACTCTACATTTACAATGGTGCAAGGGATCATGAAAGAACTCGGATCTTCCTTCTTTTGGGCCAGGACTCATGTAGCTATGGCACTATAGTGGTGCACATTATCTATAGGCTCATAAGTCGCGGTTCTCTTCTTTGTCACTGGGTCCTTCATGAACATAACATATCCCGACATTTGTTCCAACGCCTCAACCAGTGGTATGTTCACAGATAATTTCTTAAGCATTGATAGGAATTTCTGGAACTTACCATTCTCCGCCTTCTTCTTTATTTTTTAGGGGAACAGTGGCAGTGGTCTCGAGATAGCCTTGTAAATCTGTGATGCACCTTATTCCTCTTCAGGTCCCTTTTTACCCATTGTGGCCTCAGGCAACTCAGCATCCTCAGCACCTTCCATCTCAGCATCACTTTCATATTCTTTGATTACGCTCTCTTTCTTCCATTCAACTACAACTGGAAAAGGGATATCAATTGTGGTCTTACCACTCCTAGTCATCACTGTCATGTCATGGCCATCATTCTTTGGGTTCTGGATGGTGTTGCTAGGTAGTGTACCCTTCTGTCTAGGGTTCAGTATGCCGATAGTTGCCCCAGCTATTGTTCAATCTTCTTGATGGTTGTCGCGTAAGATTCCACTCTTTGGCCCATGCTCGATATATCACCACGGATCTCCTTCAATTGATCATCAGTGGACCTCACCTTTTTCAGTATCTCAGCCATCATGCTCTCTAGATTTGACTTTCCAGCCTCCCCCTCTCATGCATTGGGAGGAAAATATATTCCAGCTCGGTTGTTAAGATAACTGTCATTCCTTCTCCATTCTCCTTTGCGCTCACGACTTCGGTTCCTATCTCTGTGCCCGTTTCGATTGTAGTTATCTCTGTATTGGTTCCAACCTTAGTTTTCAAAACCTTGTGGCCAATTGTCTTGTCTAGATGCTTGGGCGTTGGCTCAAAAAACCGCCACCTGGCTGTCCAGGAAATTTGCCTCCTCCTCAAAATCAGAGTGATCTGCCCCCGGCTCCAGTCCTTGTGTCCCCACTATATATACCTTTTTTGATCCATCTCCTATAATGTGCTTTGTAAACAAATCCAATGATGTGCGCATATGAGCCAACTCTTGGTCGCATTCTTCTTCCTTCCTACATTGGTCTACAGTCAAACCAACAGCATATGTATCGGCCGCTGCATCTGCCTCCCGTGTATTCCATGCCCTATTTGTTTTAATCTCCCTGTCAAGGACAGTAGCTGCTTGCTCCCAGGTGTGACCCATCAATGTTCCTCCTACCACTGTGTCTACTACAACTTTTGTGCCATTCTTTAAAGACCTGTAAAAAATTTCCAACAAACTTTCATCTGGAATTTTATGGTTTGGGAAATTTGTCAACTTTTTCTTGAACCTCAGCTAGGTTTCATGAAGTTCCTCAGTTTTGAGCTGTCGAAAATTATAAATCTCATCCTTAAGATGCAACATTCTGAAGGGGGAAAGAATCTCTCCAAGAAGTCTTTCTTGAGTTCCCTCCAGTTGGTTATGGAGTCGTTGGGAAACTCTGATAACCATAAGTGGCTTCCCCTGACAGAGAGAAGGGGAAAAGTCTAAGTCTGGTGGCATCTTGGCTAACTCCAGGCAACTTGTACGCCTTGCATATTCCAATGAAGTTCATCAGGTGCAGGTTGGCGTCATCCACTGCGTGACCACTGAACACCCCATTCATGTTTAATAGTTGAATCATGGTGCTCGTGATGTCAAATTTGGCCCCAGCGGGCAGTGGTGGTGGTACAAGTGCTCTAGTTGACCCAACTTCATCAATGTATGGGTCCTCATCATCGAAGAACTGAGGGGCAAATCTATGACCTCGTTGCCCTGCCCATGTCGTCCGGCATTAACAACTTCTTCTCTGGTATCTTCTGCATCCTGAAGTGCAGCTTGCCGAGCTAGCTCAGCTTGCCTAGCTTCTTCCGCTGTACGAGCATCTGCTCCTTATTTTCCATTCTGCACAGTGCTCGTTCAATTTTGGGTTTCAATGAAATCAGGGGATTTCTATTACTCTGAGTGCTTGGCATCCACAGGGAAACAACTTGTGGATATCATAAATAAAAAGAAAACGTAATTAAGGAAATAACTACCAAAAGTCAACTACAAGCAATTAATCTAGTCTTAGTCGTATTCCCCGGCAATGACACCACTTTTTGATAATGCTCAAAGAAGTATGAAGCGGACGTTGTCAGTAAAGAACCCAACTAGAGGTTAGGGTCGAACCCACAGGAAATATGAAAGATCTAGACTAATGCCGGTAAGTGAACTTGTTGGTTAGTTACTCCAATTTGGGGGTTTCAAGAAAATAATAATTAAAACAATGATTGAAATTGTGATGTAA